>VXBX01006680.1:109035-160132 GCA_013400415.1 Scytalopus superciliaris
ACAACCAACCCAAGACGACCATGGCAGATGTGGACCCAGACACGTTGCTGGAATGGCTGCAGATGGGGCAGGGAGATGAAAGGGATATGCAGCTAATAGCACTGGAACAGCTATGCATGCTACTTCTGATGTCAGACAACGTGGATCGCTGTTTTGAAACGTAAGTAGTCTTGACTTTCATTTATGGGATGTTTTCCTCTTTCAGTAGCTGAACATGATATTTAGCACTTGTAGAAACTTTCAGCCTCGAAAGTATTTTCAGATTTAGATCACTGAAATGAAGAGTTTCTGTTCATGTCATGTGAAGTACCATTGTCTGATTAAAAACATAGTGTTGGGTGATACTAGTGCCTGTTCTCACATATGAGCTGATTGCAACTCTTAATACTTTTCTTTTTTTAAATGGTGTGGAGGATTTTTTTTTTTGGTAGAGGAAAACTTTTGTTGTTTAAATTAAGACTGTAATGATCACATGGATGTATTTAAGCATCCATAGTCTTGCAACACTGTTATTAAGTGATATGGCAGGTTTTTGTGAGCTCTGTAAATCCAAGCAAAAATCACAAGTAATAACCACTGTTCACACAAATATTTTGCCCTTTCTTTGAAACATCTTGCTATTCATGCCATGCTCCTTCTCAGCTGCAATTGTGCACATCATATAGATCAGACCCTGCGCCCACTCCTTTTTATATTTCTCACAGCACAAAACGCAGAGGTAATCACTCCTGTTACTTAATAGTGTTTCTGTGCATGTGTTACACTACTTTTTTTGAGGGCCCAGACTAGTTTGGAAAGAGGTAACTAAGTGTAAACAATCAGAACTTTTAAATCTCACATATCTTACTTTCTTTGTTTCCTAAGTTCTGATTTGGATTCTCTTGCCTCTCTTTCATTTTTTGTTTTCATTGCTCTCACTTTCTTTTGCATAGTAGAGTATGGCTGATGTATTTCCAATACATCCTTCTTTTTAGCAGTGTGTGTTTAGAAGCATTTAAGAATGTAGCTGTTTGTTACACTGTTTAGTTTTGTAGCTCTGAAGTAAACAGTTTTCAGGCTTATCTGTTTAAAAACTGTTATCTTTCATGGTTAGGTTTTTTACAGGAAATGTAAAATTCCTACATCTATAAAATTTGGATTTGTAGTATTCATGTAACAGTGAGCACGATTTTGTACAGTACTTTATAATTTCAAATTGCCTCTTCCTAGCCGTGGTGAGCTTACAGGTAAAATTTTGACTTGGAAGAGACTTGCTGCAGGGAGATCAATTTGGGTTCCTTGTCTACCCTCAGAATTTGCCATTGTAGAAAAGAATTTGTTAAGGAATTTTTCTTAAAAATCTAGGTTAGCTGCCTGCTGCAGGATAGTCAGTATAGAACAGAAGTAGAATTAGGCATAAGCATTTTCAAGTTATCTGCTGGGTGTTTGAGAATCAGGAATGAAATGTCAACTTTTAAAATATAAACCAGTTGTGGGTTTTATGAATCTTATTTAAAACAGACTTTCATTTCCATATAAATGAATTAAGTAGTCTAAACACTTTCTTAAAGTGTAGATAGTGAATGCTCTATTACTGCACTGTTGTGGTTCTAATTTTTTTTTTTTTTATGTCTGAAAGAAGGAACATTTAAAATACCATTTGGCCTTTTAATTTTTGTTTTCAGCCTTGGTATAATTTAATTGTACTGGTCTTCTAAGTTGTTTATTCCTGTTACTGTTGTAAGTTTCCCTCAAAAAGAAGACAGTAAAGTGTAAATTGGGGAAAAAGTTACCAAGGTTGAAGTGATATTTCAATAAAGTTAAAACTGGTACTTTGGATTATTAGCTCAGTGAATATGCTGAAGTCTGTGATCTGGTACATCAGTGTTCAGTGAGCTGACATGGTAGCTCATTACTTTCAAAAGGCCAGCTGCTTTTTCCCATTTATCACCTACCATTTTTATTCCTCACAACCATACTCTTGCTCCTCTAATTCACTGAAAGAGCAAGCGGCTCTTTAAACCTGCCGAAGAAGATGGTTAGTTTTCTGCTGTTACAGTGAACTACAGCAGATAGAGAGGAGTCTGATGAGCACTGGAGGTGGAACAGCATAACTGGAAATATGGGAAAAGCAGAGAAAGGTATAGAGTCTTCAGTGGAGAACTTCTCAGTGGATTGTCTCGGGTGCTCGTGGCATCCCAGTCTGCATTTCAAGGTGACATTATTTATTTTGGAAGTCTGTTAGAAATAGATGATGTCTTGAAAAGAGTTTTAAAAATCTTTCCAAATGACAGTTCAAACAGCCAAAATTGTTGTGTATTGAGAGAGTGTAACTAAAATAATCAGGCATAATATTTTATAGTTACTTTTCAGCTGTGTTTTTAAAGGAATTGTTGTTTGCCTAAATAGGACTCTAGACTTTACAACATTTTTTTTCTTTTGCTAAGCAAGAACAGCACTCCCAAGTTCTTGGATGCTGTGCAGATGTTATTTCAAGATCTTGGAATTGTTTATTGCTATTAATTATATATTAACATAACTTTAATAAAAGTGTTCATCTGTGGAGTTCAACAACTGAAAGATGGAAGGTGTACTTTTAAAGCAGTTTCTTGAAGAACAAAATGGGATGTTTTTCAAGGATCAGTTAGAGTGACTAAATATTAAGTATTAGCCCACTTTTAAGTAAGAAATTATTTGATTTTGTGACACAGAACTAAGAAAAAGCGCATTGTTTTAGTGAAGTGCATCTGGTGATTAAAAGCTGCTTGTAGTGAGAACTGGCAAAGCTGTGAAACAAAAACATGTAGGCTATGCTTTTCTCTAAAAGCACAGCACAACACGGGCTGATTTCTTAAGGAGTTAAGGGCAGTATACAGTCTCACTTAGGGAAGAAAACACAGAGTTGGAGTGGGGAAAAAGGTATTGAAATACTGGATTCCAAAATCTTGCACTTCATTATTGCAGTAAAGTAAAATTGGATATTGAAATTAGTGTTTCAGATCAGCTCCAAAAGGGAAGCAGGCACGAGTGTATGGTGGTGCATTTCGTAATGTTCTTGTAGAGTTCTAGCAGCCTCACAGCAGGTTGTGGGGTATGCAGCCCATTAACAGGTAGTGCTGCCAAAGAACTGACGTTTCTTTAGTTCTTCCCAGGTTTACATATTACATCCAATTAAATTGTTTTGAAAGTTACTCATATGTTAACATTACAAAAATTAGCAGCATATTCATCTTCTGGTGATAATGAGTCACAGACAGTGCTAGTCACTTAGCATGAAGAGTGGCTAACATTTTACCAGCAGCAAAAGCCAATAGCTTGAACTACAGAAACTTAATGAAGGAGGAGAAATGGTTCTGTTAAGTAGTTGAATTGGAGTAAAATAGCTAAACTGTTCTGATTATAAGTGTTAATCCCAAATTGTCATTAAACTATGTTCTATTAAATCCACCTTAACAGGAGTTTAAGGAATGCATTTTATATAAACACAATAGAAATCGTGGGTTTTCTTTAGTTTTTGAAATTACCTGTAACAATTTAAATTAACAGCTAGAGGCTGTTAGTTACAATCATGCCTCATTAGTATAACTCTCTTCCCCTTAGATGTTTCAATTTATTTTTTTTCACTGTTTCATTGTTTCACTTTTTTGGTGATATGTTTTTTGATCTGCGATTTCTGTTGCTAATTTCTTTTCCTGTCTGCCACAGAAAAAGTACTTAGCAAGGAAGATGTTATTTATATATTTTTGATTACAAAGACAATTTGTAGAACAAGGCATTGGTATAACAAGTAAAGCAAAACCTGAGTAAAAACTTTTTTATGCAGGAGATGAAACACAGGCCTTATTAAAACCCAAGGCAGAGAAAGCATATCTTTTCTTTTGGCTGTTCCCGAAGTGACCTCTGCATATTTAGCATTAACAGATTTGGTCAGCAAAGATTATCAAGATTTATCAGTTCATTTGACAAATACAACCAAATTATACAGAGGATCATAATTGAGGCTTCTGTTGTGTAAAATAGAAATCCTTTTAGTTTAATTTACACTAAATGTTGTCTTACCAAAGTATCTATTCATTAAGGAAAAGGTACATATCTTTATCTTGTATTTGCTAGTGTGTAATGACAAGTGTGAAGAAATTCTAATGAGCCAAAGACTGTTGATATGAGCTAGTGAGACTGTTAAGAGTAATGTGGGTCAGTTTAGCTTTACCTCCACCTGGTTGCTTAAAAGTACATTCGCCTGTCTTTATCAGGATTGTACAACTCCAGTGAATCAAAATCAAATATATGGAGATAAGTGATTTTTCTTGTAGAGATTGGGATAAGAATCTGAAGTGCTGGTTTTCAGGCATATATTTACAGTCTGGGCTGGCTTAAAAGCATTTCTGTAATTCAGAACACAGGTAGAGTGTTCTTTAATAGGTCTGACAACCATGGGAGAACTAACAGGCTGAGAGGGCAGCTCAGTTCTTATCAAGATGATTTCACACTGTGTGTCCTACAGTTTTGCTCGTTTTGTTATTTTAAGGGGAAAAAAAAAAGACCATTGTTACAGTTTTGTGCTGGAGTGCAGCCATGAATAAATTATTAAGTATTGCTGTCAAGAGTAGACTGGTTTTCATTATTTTAAACCATACAGAGCATATGTTCTTAGTGAATTACTGGTTTGGACTAATGCAGGCATCTCTCAAATGAAAGTTTGTAACCTTTGCAATGGCAAATTTCATGTGATTCTTACTAACTTTTTTTTTAGCCTTTTAATGAAGGCAGAGGGTAGGCAGCAGTGAAATACCATCACATCACTGGAGTAATTTACTCTGTTGATACCCATATTATGGGATCTTCAGCATCCTATAGACTGATGTTCTGAGGTGGAAGTAGGGGGGTGTACTGTGATTTTTAGGGGGCTGTCTTATTATAGTATAGTACTTAGCATTATTCCTGATTTTTAAGGCTGTTTTGTTGTTGGAGGTTTTTTCCCAATTATAAGAGTTTTAAAAAAACTAATGTCTCTTTGTAAAATGGGAATTATGGCCTCATTGTCACTGGTATTATGGAGATTAATTAACCTTGTCTAGTTATTTTGACAATCTTAATGCTTGCAAAGGCCGGAAGGGAAGATTAGGTCATCTAAACTGGCATCCTCTCTTCTCTCATAGGCCCTTGTGTTTTACCTGGTTATTACTGGATTGAGCATCTTGCTTGATACAAGCATAATGTGTAGCTAATGCTTCTGAGAGGGCATCCTCCCAAATTTTATCCTGTTATGCTATTTAATCTGCTATCCAAATTGTCTTTGTTGAAATTTGCTTGTTCTATTCCATAGGAATTGGCCAGACTGCTGCATTCTGTGGCAGGCAGTTGGTTCACCTTTTCCTTTTAGATTAAAGGGCAGTATTCTTCTTAGTGTGAATGTACTTGCACACAAGGATCTCATTAGCTCTTTATCTTCTCCCCCATTTCCAGTTTTTCAATTTACAGGTTTTTCAGAAATATTGTCCAGTGTTGCCTTCATCCATGCTGTTTGTAGTAGTACATTTAAGTTACTGTTAAATGTGCCAACTTTAGTTGCAGGTTTCCAAAACATTGTACAGTAAGTGCGGTTTTCAGAGTTTGCTTTCAAGGATATGATTGCTTGCTTCTTAGGTATGGTTTGATGTATTACCTAGATGAAGATCTGTAACTTGGCATTTGTGTGTGTTAAAACACATTTTGTTTAAATGAGCCTATGCCTCTGTACAACTGTATAACTCATCACATTGTTGCTGTTTACTAGTCTGCCATTAAAAAAATTCTTTTTCTAGTAGTATCATCAAGTAGCCCTTGTTTTGTTCAGAGTTTTGTGTGTGAGATGAAATTGAAGTGATTCTTGCATGTACTATGCAAAACACAGATGCAGCATTTTAAGGCATAAAGTTACTGAACTTTTGAAAGAGTCCAGCTCGTACTAGATTGGATGAGACCAATAAAAGAGATGTTTCAGAAGTTTCAAATAGTGGGCTTCCTTTCTTGAATGACTGTACCAGTCAAGTGATTTTTAATATCGGCCTCTTATGGAGAGGTGTAGATAGCACAGATGCTAAGCAGATTGCTAATGGGGAAGTGGAAGTTTTTTTTGTCTAAGTCAGTTCTCTTTTTGAGCACCTGGAAATCCAGCAGAAGCTAGTGGGCAGATGTGCATATTTAGGCACATATGCAAAGTCTTACTTTTTGTTTTAATTGCTTGCTTCCTTTAGAATTGCTAGGAAATTTAATGTGTACTTGAAACATTATCTGTTTGCACAGTTGAGTTTGCTACTAGTGGAAATCATAGCCAGAAAGACCTGTAGTTTTGAGTTCTTTAATTTATTCAGCTATTGTGAACCAACTTTCTGCAAAATATTTACAAAATGCTGGAGGTGGGAGAAAGAACATATGTGGGAATTACTACCCTAAAGTATGGCATAGCTTTTATAAGATGCTGAAAAATACAAAAAACATCCCAACACATCCTTTGTGAATTCAAGAGCAAAGCCAATGGTAATTTATTTAGAAATATAGAAATTATCTATACTATAGAAGCTGTTTGTTTGTATGTGTTTTTTCTTATTTTATACAACCAATATTTATTGAATGTGTAGTTGAATACTAATATATATTCCCTCCTAATAGTGAAGTCTAAGAAGAGGGTTCAGCTCTGTCATTTATTTAACTAAAAGGAAGTTTAAAAGTGTTTTTAACTGTCAAATTTGAATTCTAATTTAATTTAATTCCTAATAATGTGGAGTTTCTGCTGGAATGACTGCAGGATGGAATTGTTAATTCTCTAGCTTAATTTTGTTGGCCTGACCTGTGATTGCAGTTGAGAGTAGTGATTCAGAGTTGTGAAAGATTTAATACTTTGTAATTCTGGTAAAAGTTCCTAAAGTAGCAGTTAATTTTTACTTGCTTCTTCCTTGTACCTTTAAAATATAGTATGGTGTGTCTAAAATCTTATATATAGGTAGATGTTTTCTGAGCTTTATTTGTTCTGTAAGAGTATTACAGGAAACAGTGCACAATGTTTTGAAAATGGATCCAGAAGAATACATACAGGCAGTGCAGGTGTGTGGTAATTTCTCTTGTGGATGATCTTGTTTACTCTGGTGTTGGTTTTAGCTCCTATATAGAAACAAAATGGTCTTTCAGCAAAAGAAGCAATGAGGGAAAGTCTGAGACCTCCCATAGAAAGAACTATAGAAAGGAAAAACAATCATTTATAAAAAATGAGTTGAAATTACTGTTGCTTTAAGAACAAATCAGTTGTGCCAGATGTTCTTTAAAGTTTCAAAGTTGTATGACACATTGTAGTAAATGTGTAACTGGTATATTGTCCCTCAAAAACAATTACTGATGAGGTTTAACTTCAGTATTTTAGTTTTCAGTTAAAATTGTTATATATTGAGTAGTGTAGACATGCAATTCCTTATTCTCCCACTTTTAATGGTCTCGGCATATGGTATGCATTAAAAATCCAGCACTAGTGCTGGCAGGCAGCTGAGCTTGGTTTGCTGCCACAAGTCACATGCCTTGGACCAGGCACCTGAAGCCAAAGGCTTTGTCGCATGCCAGGGGCTCCACATCAGCTGAATCCAGTGGTTACTCTGGAACTGAGTAACACAGCCTTGTGCTAGCAGCAGTTGTGTTAACTGTTTTGGGGATGAACTAGAGTTGCCTTTTTTCCTTCTCTTGGGTTTTAACAACAGCAGTAGCCTTCACCATTATTATTTCTGTTGTAGCAAAGGATTTTAACTGCACTAAAAAATGAAGTGTAATTACAGAAACGAGTTTCCAGTGCCTATTTTTACTTCCTTGATATCTTTTTACACTGGCAAGCTGTAAAATCAGCTGAGTCACTTCATTAGAGTTTAAGGGATTAGCATTGGCAGGAGCTTGCTGCTGTAGCTATTTAAGAATTTTGTATTCCTATGGATATTCCTGTTTCTAAAGAGGTGTGTGTGTATGTATGTGTGTAAAGGTTCAGAAGTGTGTCAGCATATGGACTTATGCTGATTATAGTGCTGTAAATTTGGTAGTAATATAATTGACAAATTCCCTTACCATTTCTTGACATGAGGACGATTGTGACATTTTAAAAATATTTTTGACCAAGTAAATTTTTTGCAGAGGAAGCATATATATTAAAGAATTTCTCTATTATACTCTTTACAATCTAATAATTCATTTTGACACTAGAAGTATGAATTTGCTGAAATATATTATACAGAATCAGCACTTTTTGATATAGTTTAGTTCTTGATGTCAGTACTGGGAACAGAGAATGCCTTAATCTTAATAGATTAGAATATAAATGGTAATTATTGATATGGAATAGTACCTATTTCAGACAAACCTGTCTTCCAGCAAGATCTTGAAATGTGGTGGGTGGAAGACCTGCAAGACAGTAAGCAGCAGAAGCTCTTATCCTGAGAGTACAGGAATGAAATTGGGTGGACATGGAGACTTAATTAGCAAGGGATGTAGTGTGTGTTGTAGAGTAACCTCATTAACTTGAAGTCCTTCTTTCACTAAGGAGTAACACAGAGTAACCTCATTAATTCACTAAGCAGTTCCTAATCACTCCTTTAAAGCACACATTTAAAGTACCTTAGGAAGTGCCTGATGTGATGTTAGTACAGCTCTCTAGAAATGAAAATCTAAAAATATTTCTTTATTTTTGTATTCATTAGAAGAGGGACCTAAATAGAAATATGAACTTTAGAGCTACGTATTTGCCATTATTTTCTGATTTGAAAGAATGAAAACTATTTAAAAAATGGGATTTTTTCCTGTATTAAAGAAAAATCACCACTATCTTTTTGCTTGTTTCACTGCAAAAAAGGTACTGTGAACAGTGAGTCCTCTCCCACGATTGTTTTGGTCATAATTTCTTTTTTCTCAGATCTATTACTTTTAATTAATGTATGCTGTAGATAAAAGCAACATGCAAAACCAGTTTTGATATTGGAGTGATTTAAGTTTAGAATTTATGCACTTAGCTTTTTTCCCCCCTCAATGGGTGTTGATGCCTGCAGTAATGAGAGGTTTTGTGTGCTTTTCTCTGGGAAATCGAAAGCGTCATCTGTCACTAGATGGAAGTCTACTAAAAGCTGAACATCAGTTGCTGTCACGTCACATCAGTTCATTCAGTGCTGTAGTTCTGCCCTCAGCCTCCCTGCTGTCTCAGAAAGTTTTGGCAGCCTTGTTTTTCCCATGTAAACTGTTTTCTAAAAGGGAGTCCGGTGTGCAGCCCCATCTGTGGTACAGACACTCCTGGAATGCTTTGCTCTACCACTTGTCAAAGTACTTTTAGTTCTGCGCATAGTCTTAGTTGGCACAGCACTAAGATCTATATTAGTAATGGGCCCTAATCTTCCTCAGCAAATATTTGAGGCAGTTTGATCTATTTTGGCCTACCTAAGGAAGCCAGTAAGGATTTACCTTGGAATTACGGTGTAATAGTAATGCATATGTAACATGACTTGTCCGAATCACTCTTTAGTTCCTGCTGGTGTTGATTGTGTTTGCTTGCTTGGTGCTTCATTAAAAAGAGAGGCTGTTCCTCAGAAAGTGCTCTGCTGGGACCTGTTTGCTAGAATTGCTTCCAGGTGAGCAGTGGATTTCTCTTCCCTGTACTGCTTTGGCTTAGTGCTGTAGGGCATTTACTTGGTACTGTATTGAGTGAAAACTCAAGGACTACTCTGAAAGCCCATTTGCCCAATTTTGAGACGTGAAGATTATTCACTGAGTAAGTGCAACACTTACCCTTTTATTTTTCTTTTGTGGTCAAGTGCCAGCACAGAGAAACCCACAGTGGAGCTGTATGAACAGAAGGGAGAGGTGTACTTTGGACATTTGCTTGATGGCTGTGATGGTGTTGTATCCCATTTCTCACTGTAGGCTGATGTTTCTACCTACCCCTTCTAGACCTTTCTGTCGCTACTCACAGATGCATATTGTTGTCCCTGAGACAATCTATAGAAGGTGCTCATAGTTTCAACCACGAGAGACCCATGTCGTAGCTTAGTGTGGATTTGGGGATTAAAGGGTGATCTCTGTAAAGCTGATCTGTGTATTTTTGTTTGTATACAGTTGTTAATAGAGAAGTTACCTACAGCATAATGACTGAAGTTCTTAAAAATGACAGCTGGGCAATTTTATGATGTAATTATTCTAGCCACCTGTTTGAGAAGACCATGGCTGGAGCACTGGGCATGTGTTTGTACACCCTGCTTCTCTCGTATTACAGGCTGAACCACTGATTTAGACTGTATGTGAATGATGGAAGTGGTACTTTCTGGTCTCTTGTTGACAGGAACTTTAAAGACTGATAAAGCCTGAGTGGACTTCAGCAGGCAAAAAGAATCTGAATACATCTGTATAGTATATGTTATTTGTATATCTGCAGAGAAGGAGACTCCACAACCTCTCTGTTGGTAGTTGCCAGACTAGTCTCAATGATATTTGAAAAGTCATGGCAGTCAGGTGAAGTCCCAAGTTACTGGAAAAAGGGAAATGTATCCCTCTTAAAAAAGGGTAGAAGGGAAAAGCCTGGGAACTACTGACCTCTCAGCCTCACCTTTGTCCATGGGAAGATCATGGAACAGATCCTCCTAGAAGCTCTGCTAGGACACATGAAGGACAGGGAGGTGATCTGAGACAGCCAGCATGGCTTTACCAAGGGTAAGTCCTGCCTGACTGACCTAGCGGCCTTCTATGACAGAGTGGCATCAGTGGACAAGGAAGGGCTGTAGTTGTCATTTATCTGCATTTCTGTAAGCCCTTGACAGGGCTCCCCCCCGCCCCCAACATACTTCTATCTAAATTGTAGAGAGATGGATTTGATGGGTGGACTGTGGAATGGATACGGAATTGGTTGGACAGTCGCATGTAGAGAGTAGTGGTCAATGGCTCGAGAGTCCTGATGGACATCCAGTGACAAGTGGTGTCCCTCAAGGATCGGTACTGGGACCAGTATTATTTAATATCTTCATTAGTGACATAGACAAAGGGTTGAAATGCACTCTCAGAAGTTTGCAGATGACATCAGGGTGAGTGATGCTGTTGACACACCTGAATGATGCAATGCCATCCAGAGGGACCTGGACAAGCTCAAGAAATGGACCCATGGGGTCCTCTTGAGTTTTAGCAAGGCCAAGTGAAAGATGCTGTACCTGCACTGGGGCAACCACTGGTATCAGCACAGGCTGGGGAATGGACAGATTGGGAGCAGCCCTGCAGGGAAGGATGAAGGATGTGGGGGTGCTGGTGAATGAGAGGCTGGATATGACCCTGCAATGTGCACTTACAGCCCAGAAAGACAATCATGTTCTGGGCTGCATCAAAGCAGTGTGGCCAGCAGGGTGAGGGAGGGGATTCTGCCCCTCTGCTCCACTCTGGTGAGACACCACCGGGAGCACTGCATCCAGCTCTGGGGTTCCCAGCACAGGAGGGACATCAGCCTGTTGGAGCAAGTCCAGAGGAGGGACACCAAGATGATCAGAGGGATGGAGCACCTCTCCTATGAGGAAAGACTGAGAGAATTAGGTTTGTTCAGCCTGGAAGAGAGATGATTTAGGGGTGACCTAACTGTGATCTTCCAGTGCTTGAAGGGAGCCTACAAGGAGAGGGACATTTTGCAAAGGCACATTAGTGACAGACAGTGTTGCCTGGAGAAGTTGTGCATGCTCTGTCCCTGGAAGTGTTCAAGGCAAGGTTGCATGGGGCTCTGATCAACCTGCTCTACTGAAAGATGTCCCTTCCAATGACAGGAGGGTTAGAACTAGATGATCTTTATGGTCCCGTTCAACCCAGGCCATTCTATGGTTCTATATTCTTCTTCCTAGAGCTCCTGTGTAGCTAACTTTTCTCTGTCTAATGTAACACTAGTTTGTAGGTTTTGCTGTGAAATAAATAGGGTGATGTTGTACTACAGAATACTGAACTTTGTTCTTTTGCTCTGTATCGCAGATGTTTGGTAAATGTTTTAATCCTTCTGTTTACAACTGCTAGCTGTCCATGTCTACTACTTGTGTAGTAAATTTGCTCTCCCTTTATGCTGCTCTTAATTCTACCAAATCTCCTAATGCCTGGACCAACTGGTTTTTACAAAGAATGTGTTTTCAGTTATTACAGAAGCAAGGTCAAAGTTATTTTCAACATGGATCTCCTGGAGTGAATCCAGTGAAGAACTGCAAAGATGATTTAGAGTACTGGAGCATGTCACTTATGAGGAAGAGCTGAGGAGTTGGGACTCCTTAAGAGAAATGGTTTACTACTCTGGCTAATATTAAAATGGAGACAGTGGAATTCCCTAGTTTTCACTTGGTTATACATGTGTGAATTTGGTTTCTTTGGGGCTCTTTAAGATTTGTGTTTATCAGATTTTTTTTTCCTTGCAATACAGTGTTTGAAGAACACTGTTTGTAGCAATGTTTTGGTGTTCTGTCTGGTGTTGCATAAAATTCAGTATAAAAGATTCAACACCAAAGCACTTGAACAGGTAGCATTGTCCACTTTAAATTGTATGTACTGAAATGCTTCTTGTTTATTGGGTGACTATCATACAATTAACGAGTACAAATTTTGCACTTTTTCTTCCTAGTGGATAACGTCTTTAAAATGTAAATTTACTATATAAACTCTTCTGAAAGATGTAGAGTGAAGAATTGGATTTCTTAAGAACAACAAACAGTATTGGCTGAATAGGTTAATAGAAGTTTCAAATATGTGATTTGCCTTTATTGAAGCTTGACTTATTAATTTCTCATTAAGGATCCTTGGGTAATGTACTTATTTGTCAGGCAGTATTATTAATTACTTCATAAAGCTTGGTCAGATCTTCAGGGAAACTATTAGCGTTTTGCTGTCCCAGGATTTGGTGCCTTTGAGTCATTGCATACCAGATGGGATACTGAATGAACTCTGAATCTTCAGAATGATTCATCAACAAGTACTTCACCTGTCTTCCAGACCAAGAAACATATTATTCTTCCTTTTTTGCATTTAGAGAAGTTTTATGCCATCTTTTGAAAACCAAAACCCTACTTGAAGGAGAAGTTGCTGTCATTTCTTCCTGTAGATTTAGTCTAGTCTCATGCATGTAGGGTTGAGGTATCCAGTTATTTTGACTACTGTCACAGCATATATCCCCTTCACTTAATTCCTCACCATCACCTTGAAAGTCTTTTACCACTGCAGTGCGCCATCATTATGTTGTTATTTGTAGCAAAGTAAATATGCTATTGGAAGATAAATTGCCTTAAAGTATAGGTCCATGTCTTAGAACTTTTGATCCAAATCAGTCTTAACCACAACTGTGAAAAGTACTATTTCAGTTTATATTCTGTTATGTCAGAGGGATAGAAGATGGCTTATTTTGTTTTGTTTTGAAGTTGTGGCGATGTTCTTTACCATTCTGGTATATGGAAATGAGGCTAACAATGAAAAGGAGAGCCAGAGGCTACTGAAGCAATGGGTATGGAGAGAAAATGCTATAGAAGCAAGCAAAATTAAATATGTTCTCAGTACAATTAAGGGGAAAAAAATGAGGTGGGGTGGGGAAGAAGACAAGGGAAATAACACAGGGAAGAACGACCACTCAGAATGAAATTGTTTAGCAAAACCAAAATCTTTAGTCTTTGTATAAACATGAAATTTTGCTAGCTGTAATTTTCTTCCTGTATGATTTTAAAATTTCATTAGTGTTTTTTTCTGCTGACTTCTTCCTCTAATACAGCATCTTTTCAGATTACTGATTTGAATTTTCATGTGTGTGTGAGCTCTAGTGTTCTAAGTGAATGCTCTGAACCATCTCTAAGCTAGTTGAGCAAATCATGTGTGTGTCGAAAGCATTAATGTGCTCATGTGAAAGTATATGAAATTACTTAATGTAGAGAAACTTGCACAATGTAATCATGTGTTGTGTTTTTTTTCCTGCAGCTGCCCTCCTAGAACTTTTTTGCCAGCACTGTGCAAAATTTTTCTTGATGAAAGTGCTCCAGACAATGTATTGGAAGTAACAGCTCGTGCCATAACGTATTACCTGGATGTATCGGCTGAATGCACCCGTAGGATTGTGGGAGTGGATGGAGCTATCAAGGCACTTTGTAATCGTTTAGTAGTTGTTGAACTTAACAACAGAACAAGCAGAGATTTGGCTGAGCAGTGTGTGAAGGTAAGTATACTTAACAACCTCTTATTTTTAAGAAGGAACTGGATAATTTGCTATTTCTAAAGAACTTTCTCATATTTTAATACTATTTATTTTATTAAGATGTGATGCAAAAACATAGACCTGTTCAAAAGTGTACATGCCAATGATGCTGCTTATCCTTACTATCAATCTGGTGCTCTTCACAGCTGCTGAATTTTCTCAAAAAAGAAGTATAGAAAAAGAAATAAAAAAATACTAGAAGAACATTTTCCCGTTTATCTTATATGATTAGAATGTTAAGGGCTACTTTTATGCTAAAGAAGAATGGCTCCAGATACAAATTACCTGTTGTAAAAAATTGTCTGCTTTCTCTTCAATAGCACTAGACACAGTTTCCCTGCACCCTTGTGAAGTTTTCAAATTTACAAGACCCTTAAAATCTCTCATTTAAAACATAACTCATGGCCTTGTGGTAGCATATAGTTGGAGTCCTTGATTACCATGGCATCAGAATTTATTCATGTATTTCCTATTTACTAGTTCCAGTCTACTTGGAAGTGCATCATTGGAGTAATGATGCTCTTAAAAGTTTCAGAGCTATCAGCTCTGTGCTATCCAAAGGCTTAATTCTCCTGGGATAAAATATTGTTATCTAACCATCTTACTGAACACCTGTTATGACCATGCACCTGGGGGATATTCTTGTGTTTGCTCCCATATTTTTTAAGAAAGCTTTAACTACTAACGACTAGAGTACTGGAGGCTTTGGCTCCTTCTGGGTTTTGAGAAAGAAAGGAGTTTTTATTTTGTCCTGTTTAATTTTCTTAACCAGTTCTGTAGATGGATATAAACATCTGACTATGGATATAAAAGCTGACTTTATATGTGTGCTTCATTCAAATGAAATTTCGTTTTGTCGTAGGTGTTAGAATTAATCTGTACACGTGAGTCAGGAGCTGTGTTTGAAGCTGGAGGGTTGAATTGTGTTCTGACATTCATTCGTGACAGTGGACACCTTGTTCATAAAGATACTTTGCATTCAGCTATGGCTGTAGTATCCAGACTCTGTGGCAAAATGGAGCCTCAGGATTCTTCATTAGAAATCTGTGTGGAATCACTGTCTAGTTTATTAAAACATGAAGACCATCAGGTAATGTTGGCTCAATGTGCTGTGAATTTGACTTTCAATTATGTTTAATAAATGAATGACTAGGTTACTTTTTATAGCCTCCTCAACTGTATGTCTACATAGAAGTTGTTATATTTGGATATTTACGATAGTTTCCTTTATAGTTGTAATGATAGGCGGATAAAACTACTGCTTAGTGTTTGACTCCAGGCACTGTTGTTTGAATATAATCTTAATTCAACTTTATGGAAAAATATCCTGTAACTTTTTTCAGTGCGTTTTGAGATATTTTCTAAAGTAATTATTGTTATATGACTGCACCTCAATCACTATTAAATCGGGCACAAGTAAGAGACAAAAATCAATTTGGTTTGTTTCTCTTTTGCAATAAAAACATCCACAGTCAATGCTAAAATATTAAATTGGAAGCCAGCTTAAATGATACTAGTGTAGATGTGCCACTTCTTTATTGCAGCCTTACTAACTTGAGATGAAGTAGTCCTTGTAAAATCTAGAAAATAAATCCCAGAAGAATTATCTTCCTACTAGTAGATTTCTTTTGTGTATGTCACACTAATATTTTGGAATAGCCATTTAGCCAAATTCTTGTTGTACCCTGTCCAGGCTTCCTGTCCATATTGTTTTGAGTCTCCCCATTTCACCCCCACCTCTGTCCTCATTGCTTTCTCTACGTGCACACATTCAGCCCTCAGTCTGCTTTATTAAGCACATCATATTTGGGACACTGAACCTTTTTGCCTGTGAGATAATGTTTTTAAAATACGTTTTTAGATCTGAAAGACCCAGTTGGTAGGGAGCTGTCACAGTAGCTACTGTGTTTTTTAGCCTTTATTTAATTTCATTAGTGTGCTGATCATCTGAGGCAAGCTGATCTTGAAATTCGGATCATTATGTCTGTAGTATTTTAACTGTTTCCCAGTTTATAAGGTGTTTGAAAAAAGCAGTTGCTGGGGCTGTTGGTGTGAATAAGAGTTGAAATTAGCCTAGCTGTTTAGCAGTTAAACTTAAAAGTAAGTGGGCTTAAGATTGGGAGTAACCCCGATGATAGTATGTACTGGTATCCTTGAGAAATGTCTTATGCATGAAACAAGCCTAAGATTACAATGGATGTTGATGTGTATTATGGATTTGTCCACTAATGTCCCTTACAAAGTTTTGTTGCTCCCCACCTCATCCTTTTACACACTTTAGTTTGGTCACTTTTTGTGTGGACTGCCGGTTAGTAACACCACTTCAGGAATTCAGACCAGGTGAATGTGGCCCCAGGAGCAGCTTATTTGTGACTTTGTTTTTGTTTTTTTACCTGTTTGCTAAACTTGCTGTTTGGGAGAAGACATGTCAGTACTTTCCACAGTACTCTTTTACTTTGTAAACTGATGCCACTAAGGCTGTGTATTAAATAGGTGAGCCTTTCTTGTGTATTTCTGACAACTTTTATGGTAAAGATCCATAAAGTGTATATGAATTACATAAAGGTTGGCAGAATTATTTACCTGTGCTGTCAAAGAACTGGAGCAAAATACCAGGGGACATGAGCAGTGACCATCATAAGTTAAAGAAAAAAGTCTGTTGCAAAAGAGTCCTGATAAATCAGAATGCACAGGCCATGCCAGAAGTTTGCAAACTTAATGGGCATGTAAAATTTTGTCTTCACAAACTCTGGCTAATACTCTAATTCTTGTTCTGTGTGTTGAGCAACTGTCTTTAAACTCTTGGTATGTGATAGCTGACAATCATTTTGAAAGTGGACTGTGCTATGAGTTGATGTTTAGGGAGTAAGAACTATAGTAATTTAGAGTTTGGTAGAGAAGAGATATTGTGGACTTTTTTTCTTTAGTATTTTTTGGCTTCTGGTTTGCTACTGCACATCTTTGCAAATGTGCCTGAAGCAGCTTATCTTGATATGCCTATGCAAACCTTCTGATCTGAAAAATGGAGACCCTTTTAGTGTATAGATAAGAGATGTTAAAGGCACAGCCTTCCTTTCTTTTCAACACTGACATGAAAGGGTGGTGGTTCCTTTCCCAGGCAATTGGCCAGCAGTATTTTTTGCTGAATTGTTAAGAGGATCATCAGTAAGCTTTGTTTCCACAGTGTCACTGTTTGGTGTTTTTTTTTTTTTCCCTTTAGAGACAAACCTAAATTTAGGACTTTACATTTTATTGTCACAAAAGTGCTTGCTTGTCCTTGAGTGCGATGAACAATCTTGAGTTAGCTAAAATTTGCTTTTCCTAGTCTGTCCTATTTTTAGGCTTGGTCCAATGGAAAAATTTCTTGTGCTTAAGAGAAATATGTAGACCTTTAAATACAACTTTTACCATTAAGCTTCACTGTCGATTTAGTACTTTTTGAGTTCCTAAGTGGTGCATCATTTAATGGCTTATTTGATAGCATTTATTTTAATAGAAAGAACCAAATTAATATTGTAATATTAGCAGAATGTTAATTATAAATGTAAAAATATATTGGAGTATTTGATATTCTCTAAATATAGAAGGTAAAACTGCAAAGAAAATTTTGTCTTCATTATTTCTTAAGGAACAAGTTTGAAATTGAGTAAGTGTATGAAAGCTAGGAAGTAAATTCTCATAGTACAGTTTCTTGGTGTTTTGGGGGTGTTTTGATGTGTATTTAGGTCTTATTGTTAGAAGGCTACTTTAACAGTCTCAGAACAACCAGAATGTTAAATATTCTCTATTTCAGTACCAAGCTGTGGCTTGGTTTTGGTTCTTTTTCAAACTGTATGGTCAGAATGGATAATTGGCAGTGGGGCTTATAAACAGCTGTAACAACAAGATCTATAACTAAAACTTTTTTAAAAGTACTTCCAGTATGTATTACTTTGACAATTTGATTGTCAAGTGTGTTTTTCTAGATTGATTTGGGGTTTTGCTCTTATAGTTAAGGAAATGCTCATAATGCTGAACTTCAGAAATAGTTTCCTTGACTTCTGTGTATCATCAACAGTGAGAAGGAGGATAAAAAAACACAGGAACAATACACTCCTTCAGTGAGCAATTCAGAGCATTGTTGGGTTCCAGCTGAGTTTCTGGCTTGAAAAACCTGTTTTCTCCTTTTGTTGACTTTGAAGGGAACCTGGGGAAATCAAATTCTTCTGTGTCCTGTATTCTTGCAGATATCCCCTTAGCATCTTCTCATCTTAAGTAACAGGTATTTCCTAATTTCTCTTGCATTTCTTTCTTAGGTTTCCGATGGGGCTCTGAGATGCTTTGCTTCATTAGCTGACAGATTCACACGGCGCGGGGTTGACCCAGCTCCATTAGCTAAGCATGGATTAACTGAGGAGTTGTTGTCTCGCATGGCAGCTGCTGGTGGGACAGCATCAGGGCCATCTTCAGCTTGCAAACCTGGACGGAGTAGTGCTGGAGCACCGCCTACAGCTGCAGACTCTAAATTAAGTAATCAGGTGTCAACTATTGTAAGCCTGTTGTCAACCCTGTGTAGAGGCTCTCCAGTAGTAACACATGTAAGAAATCCTTTTATGCTACAGCTTTTTGTTCTCATAGGGCTTTTCCCTTTGTGTGCTTTAATATGGTCAAGATTTATGTTGCTATTTTATATATAGATGCAGAGATTTATAGATTTTATTTTTATAGCTATACATGCACACACACACATTTATGTATTTATAAAGAGGGGAACAAAGGAAACATTTCATATGGAAATGAAAACCCAATTCTGATAGTATTTTCTAAAGCCCTGTATATTTTTTATTGTTCAGACTTTTAATTATTTCCAGGATCTTCTAAGATCTGAACTTCCAGATTCTATAGAAAGTGCGTTGCAGGGTGATGAGAGATGTGTACTGGATACCATGCGGTTAGTAGATCTTCTTTTGGTGCTACTGTTCGAAGGGAGAAAAGCCCTGCCAAAATCCAGTGCTGGATCTACAGGCAGAATCCCAGGACTGAGAAGACTGGATAGTTCTGGGGAACGTTCCCATCGGCAGCTGATAGACTGCATCCGCAGTAAGGATACTGATGCACTAATAGATGCTATTGACACAGGAGGTAAGCAAAAAATACTCTGAAAAAGAAAAACATACTTGCTCTAGCTTTTGGTTTTTATAATCTATGGTGTAATAACAAATGCTTAGTTAATACACTGGAAATCTTTATATACAAGTTCACTTTTTTTTTTTTTAAATGCTTAACAGGTTCTGTTAGTATAATACCTATGCTACCTTTTTTTTTAATTGCAATTAAGGCATAAATGCTTCTCTAGAATTACTGCTGATGCTTTTTTTTTTAAGATCTGTTTTTTACTTAAAGAACACTTGACATTTAGTTTATAATTCTGGAAACTTTAACTATTTTATTTAACTGTATCTTTCAGCTTTTGAAGTAAATTTTATGGATGATGTAGGACAAACTCTTTTAAACTGGGCCTCAGCTTTTGGAACTCAGGAAATGGTAAATTAGATTTATAGACCCCTAAGAAGTTACATTATTTATGTAAAGAAAGAAAAAAACCCAAAAACCTGTACTTTCTTTTTTTTTGTTCAACAGGTAGAATTTCTCTGTGAAAGAGGTGCTGATGTTAACAGAGGTCAGAGGTCATCCTCATTACATTATGCAGCATGTTTTGGAAGACCTCAGGTAGCAAAGGTATGATTTCAACTGACATTTAGGGAGCCTTATGTATTGACTTTTCATCTTGTTCTGTACAAAATCTCAATTCAATATGTTTGACACATGCACTGTCAAATATTTACATGTCCTTTACCATGTTTATCAAAACACAGATTTTTCCTCATGATACAGCACTAGTGAATAAATGTAGTATTTTATTAGCTCTACAAATACAAAAAGCACAGAATACTTGGTTTCGCTTACAAGCATGAGAAGAGTGTAGCAAAGATGTATGAAAACCACATTTGCTACTTTGGCAGAAGTCAACTTTTTTTATACATAAAAATATTTGTTCTCAGACTCTCTTACGGCATGGCGCAAACCCTGATTTGAGAGATGAAGATGGGAAAACTCCTTTGGACAAAGCTCGTGAAAGGGGACACAGTGAAGTAGTAGCTATTCTTCAGTCTCCAGGTGAGTGAAGTTTTTAATTCCATACCCTTGCTATAGTAAAAATGCTCATATAGGTTAAGTAATGCAGTTATTACAATTTTACTCTGTTAAGGTTAGTTTAAAAAAAATTATTTTGTGACCAACCCTCCTTAACCTGTAAAGTAAATATAAAAGCTTTACTATTTTAGATGTTGTTAAGGGAAGGGTATTACCTGGGGAAGGGAAATGACTGACTGGCCAGGAGCAGTGCCAGTGGTCCTGCACTTCAGCTGTGGAATGAGACTAGGCTGGGATTCTGCTGTGAATTCAGAGGGTGTCAGACTTCATAGCTTCTCTGGCATCCGTTCTTCGTACACGGGAACTGTGCTTTACCTGTTTGTTGTACTTAGGTGCCACAGGTGATACATGGCTGTCAAATAGTTTTATTCCAGAAGTTCTGCATGTGTGAATTTTATATTTTTAGGATTGCATATTGCTGTTCAGGTACTTGGGTGTTTGTAAAGAAAACTCATGTGTTATATACAGTTTTTTTTTGTTTGGTTTGTTGATTTTTGCCATGGAATGTTTTGAGGAAAAAATATTTTTCAGGGGATTGGATGTGTCCTGTTAACAAAGGGGATGAGAAGAAAAAGAAAGATGCAAACAAGGATGAGGAAGAATGTAATGAACCCAAAGGAGATCCAGAAATGGCACCTATATACTTGAAAAGATTATTGCCTGTGTTTGCACAAACATTTCAACAAACTATGTTGCCTTCAATAAGGTAATAGTGTCACAATAGACAATTTCTTAGTACACTCTTAAAAAAGCCAAGGTGGCAATCGTTTGTGTAGAAGTGGTTATTTGAAAAGTGTTGCAAGACTGATTTTTACTTAGCATTTTAAGTAGCACTTTTTCCTTTCTGAGAAAGTGATGTCTTGGAAAAAATGTGCTTAGTCAGAAGGGGGAGAGCAATGTATACTCTTGACTATAGTAGCCTGATGAAAGAATACTGTGTTTGTACAGTGTGTTTTATACACTACATACAGGATTTGGTTACAGCTGTTTGTAGCCACTATAATGAAAGTAGTCGAGGAAAGCTACTGAAGTGATACTAAGATACATTCACTACAAAATCAGCAAAACTGGGAAAAGCTATTTTAGAAGGTTTTAAAAGACTTCCTAACAGCTTGTCAACTGGTGAAGATGCTTCTTACTGAGAGAATTACAAGAGTGTAATCTAATTTACTTCTTAAAAAGGAATACTGTGGGTGGCATAGTTGTTGTGATAAATTGCATCTGACCATAACTTTTCAGCCTTGTATACTACAAATAAGACATTTATGCCATTCTCTTACTTGTGTTCCCAGTATTTATACGTAGTTCGGTGGGTGAAAATGCAAGATAAAAAGGGCCTCTAGTGGAGTGAGACTCAACATGAGCTGATGATAGAAAGCTTAAACTAGGTTCTTTCAAATTAATGAAATAAGCAACTGTGTTAAGAATCTGTGTGTGATTAACTGTTGTTGCAGATCGTGGAAAGAAGTAGTTGGCTCTCTATTTTGAAGTTTAGTTTATGGATCAGATGATGCTTTTAAAAGTCAGTAAAATGAAAAATTAATTTAAAACCCTACAGGAATGATTTGCTTTCATGTTAATTATGGTTCCTAGTATGGAGACCTGCATGATCTAATAGTAATTTTAGACTTTAAAACTATAGGGATCTCGAAACGTGGGAAATACATGATTAAAACAAAAGGCTGAATATGTGTGAGGGGGACAAAGTGTGCAGAAGTGGATTGCCAGCACTAAGAGTGGATAAAGACAAAATGTAGAATGTGTTTACATAAGAAAGGGTTAAGGATATTAAAATATGTTAGACTGATAGCACTGTAGAGTCCAAAAAAATCAGAGGTACATTACTCTTAGAGATAGCCTAGGACTTAAAAACTAATTTTGGTTCCAGTAACAAGAACTGAGAAAAGTTAACTTTTTGTTTGTTTCTAAAGCATGTATAAATGTAGTACAAAAGTAGTTTTATCTTGAATATTTTTGTTGCTTTGATTGCTACTTGTTTTATCATTATTAGAACCTTTTTTTCTACAATCTCTTAAAGGAAAGCAAGTCTTGCCCTCATTAGAAAAATGATACATTTTTGTTCTGAGGCGCTGCTGAAAGAGGTTTGTGACTCTGATGCTGGCCACAATCTGCCCACAATACTGGTTGAGATAACAGCTACAGTCCTCGATCAAGAGGTAGGAAGAAAGAAAATGTTATCCTTGAATGAAACCAGTGCAAAAAAGGGGGGTTATACTCACTGATTCCATGTACTTGTCTGTAACTAACCCTAAAACTTTTATACTGTCCATCTGTGACCCCATGTGAAGTTTGGCATGTAAAGATATCTTTAAGTAATGAGATCTCCTTTGTTATTTTTCTTTTTCTCCCCATGTATTACAGGATGATGATGATGGCCATTTGTTAGCCTTGCAAATCATAAGGGATTTAGTGGATAAAGGTGGTGATCTTTTTCTAGACCAACTGGCTAGACTTGGTGTAATTAGTAAAGTGTCAACTTTGGCGGGGCCATCATCTGATGATGAAAATGAAGAGGAGTCTAAAACTGAGAAGGTAAGTCTATGGAATAGCTTTATTTGTTACTATAAAAGGAACTTTAATTGAATTTTCACTATTATGAAAATGTCCAGGGCAAGGTAATGGATATTAAATTAATGCTTATTGTATGCCACTTGTTTTAATTGATTTTGTTGTTTTCTCCTCTACCTTAATTTTCTGTTACCATATTATTATCTGCTGAGTTTTCCTATCCATATTTATTTGTGGTCAAGTTGATTGACACTTGATTTTGTCTAGTGTTTTTAAAGTGATTGCTAAATGAAATTAATCCTTCCTGAAATGTGTTCATGTCAAAAGTTCACATGTCAAATAATTGCAGAGATTTTAAATGTTCTTATGAAATATATTAAATATATAAGAAAGAAAATAATTGTGTGCTTAAAGACAGTCGTAAGTGTATATTGAAGTTATTTATCAGTTTCCAACAGTGTTATTGCCACTGAAATGAACTGAATGGATAACAGACCTCCTCTGTTATCCATTCAATTAAATTTATAGTGAAACCTCAAGTATACAGCTAAGCTTTTTTACAGTGGGTTTTGGTTTGTTTGGGTTTTTTGGGGGTTGCTGGGGTTTTTTCCCGTGTTTTTTAGTGTTTAGATATTAAAAAGTCATCTCAATGTGGTCCTGAGCAACTGGCCCTATGTGGCCCTGCCTGAGCAGGGGTTTGGACTAGTTGGCCTCCCGAGTCCCTTCCAACCTCATCCATTTTGTGATGTTCCTCACAATTCAAATTGTGAATAGAGGTGGATGTCACAGTCAGTCAGTGGCCTGTTGTTATTTTTGAGTGAATAAAGCTGTATGTGAAAGGAAGCATCTACAAAGTATCTTACTCTATTAAATAATACTTTCAAGGATGTGTTTTACAGACAGAAGTAGTGTAGTTCTTGTACTTTTGGTTTGAGTAATTCTTCTCTTAAAGCCTTTAGAAAAAGATCTGTGCTTTTTATGTTAATTGTTTGTTGGTTTGGGGGGTTTTTTGCCCTTTTTTTTTTAACAGATTGGGGGTTTTGTTTGTTTGTTGTTGTTGCTTAATACAATGTTATTGCAGGAGGATGAACCACAGGAGGATGCTAAAGAACTACAACAGGGTAAACCGTACCACTGGAGAGATTGGTCAATCATTAGGGGAAGGGATTGCCTGTATATCTGGAGTGATGCTGCAGCCCTGGAGCTATCTAATGGTAGTAATGGATGGTTCAGATTTATCTTGGATGGAAAGCTGGCCACAATGTATTCCAGTGGGAGCCCTGAAGGAGGATCTGATAGCTCAGGTAGTTTTTTTACGATTCAAGTCCAGGCTAAGTTTTGAGACTGTTATATTTTTTTAATATAATTTGATTTGAGCTATTTTGTTTTGCAGGAATTGGCTTACTAAATAGTAAAGGATGTAAACAGGTGGAAGGTGGTCAGTTAATTGTGATGCTTTTTATGAGATAGCATGTGACCATAACTTGACTTCCTTGGTGAACTGTGTTAAGTAAACATCTTGCCAGTAAAAGTGTATTAACTTTTTGTTTTGATTCTTCTCCATGCGTACTTAATTTTTTTCACCCCAGTCATTAAAAGCACTTTGTAGTGGCCATCCCAGGAAAAGCAGGTTGAAATGGTGATTTGTTGTTTGCTTCTAGCTAGCAGAATGAAATTGCATGTGTTTGAAGACAAATTACAGTGTCTTAATTGTTTGTTGGAGAGAGGATAAGGGAACAGACCTTATGCACTGGCAATGCACAGCTGGTTCTAATTTTCTGTACAGAATACACAACTTGTTCTGGATGTTGAAACAACCCTCCTTTTGTTGTTTCATGTTTTTTGCAGCAGTTCATGCATTTATGAACCTGCAGACATAAAATGCTTTGCAATACTATTATGTTTTCAACAAGCCATGGAGTAAAATAACAGAACATATTATGATTCAGGATGAAAATAAAGTGACTTTATGCATTGATTTTGGGGCAAGAAGACAAAATGTGATACAGTGTGTTTCTGATTATAATGCAACTGGAAACCACCTAGATTTTTTTTTTCCTTTTGTTCAGAAAATGCATCTTTGCATTCTTTTTAATAAGGAGAATACCTTAAAAGGTAAACAATTCCTGTGTTGAGATACTTGTTTATCATACAATTCTAAGAAGATCCATGAGGATAATTTTTTAGATTCTCATAGCCCCTGGATACCAACTGTTTTCTGTCCCTTCCAAATGGTGTCCTCAAGGGGATGAGACTTTACGATTTCTGTACAAGATGAGTGGAAGGGGGACAGCGCAGATGACTTTGTAGTGAAGAGAACTTAAAAAAAAAGTCAGATTGAAAATTTAAGAAGATATCTGCTTCAATCAACCTTCTTAAAAAAGATTGAATAAATCCCAAGTTTAACAAAATGCCTAGGATATTATGGAGGAAAGGACCTAAATTAGGATTAAATGAGGCTTCTTGCAATCTGTTGTCAAACAGACATGTACTAAGAATGCTGATGTTGCAGTGTCATTTGCCTGAACTTTAACCGTGAGCTCTAAAGCATGTGCAGCAGCCTTTTTCACTTAAGAAATTAATATTTGTTAACTAAAATGACTACAGTACAGTATAGACTCAGATAGCATCTTTAAGTCCTGAACTGTGCTATATGTTCTGCTGTCCTAAATCATTACTGATTAATCTCATTGTATACTTTTTAGTAACTTCACAACTGGCAAGAATATAGAGGGGTTGAGCAGTGAAATCTGTTAGTGTGTATTGCATGATGAAAATTGGGGTGGGTGGGGAAGTGCATAAATACTATGAACATTTTTGAAAGGTCTGTACTCACCCCTCTCCACATTAACTCTATACTTGTTTTGTTTGAAATTTTAGAAAGAATAAAAGTTCAATGCAAAAATTGAAATTTAATGGCAATTCTGAAGCTTTAAGTAAATCTCAAAATTGTGTCTAAGGGAACCTGAAATTATTCCCAACCATGTACAAACATAGTACTTTCAGTGCAGCGAACTGTGTAATAAATTGATGAAAGTATAATTATGAAAATTTGAAAACATTTGATTAACGGAATTTTCATTTTGCATATCAAATCTCAAAATTATTCTTATAAGCCTCTTCTGTATGTTGTGAAATTTAAGTAATAAAAAATGTTATGCATGGAGTGCATATTTATTTTTGCAGAGAGATTATTTATTTCTGTGTTATAAAACAAAAAAAACCAGCAGATTTTTAAAAGCTAGAGCTTGTCATGCAGCAAAAGGAAAACAGCAATTTTGCAAGTGTATGGACTACAAGGTTGTGCTTATCAAATGAGTATGCTGAAAGATGAGGATACTTCTTAACTTTGAAGTTGAGATACAATCTTTACATTAATGAGGTGTTTACATTTTTATTTTAAATGTAATTTTTATCTTTTAAATTATATCTCAGCCCTGTAATTACTAAAATATCAGAATATAGTTTAACTACAACTGAGATAGTTTTTTGGAATAATTTTAGGCTAGATTGCCTACCTCTCCTAAAAGTAGAATATGATGCTGTTTGTCATCTATTAAATATATCTATATAAATTCTAGCTTTGAATTAAGTATCATGTGGTGCCATTAGGTGTATTTTCTTATTTCATGTTTTTCTCAGAGAATAGAGCCTTAAAAAAAAGTCTACATTAGAAGTTGAATTAATGTAATGTCACTGTATTAAGTAGCATGATGGTGGCATTCTTAGTTTCTCTGAGGTTCTCTAAAGAAGATTAAATAGAAGTTTTAATATAGCTTATAGAAAAAAATTCAGGTGCCTTGGTGAGACTTAATTGGAGCAAACAGTTCAAGTTTGCTTTTAGTACATGTGGACTGTAAAGTTTTGTGAATTTTTTTTATCTTTTGATATGGCTTCAACATATTTTCTCCACTTGCTTTAAGCCATGAAAGCCGATTGCTGTTTTCCTGTTGGAGGATTCACTTAATTTCCTATTTCTGAAAACTCACTTTTGAGAGTAATTCATGCTGGCCATAATGAGATAAATGATTTTTCCAAGACTAAAAGTTTATCATGGATTTCTGTGATCTTCCTATTACAATTGTAAGGATGAATTAATACGTCTGTGAATAGCATCTTTGAGAAAGAGTTGCATTGTTACATTGCAGCTTTGATGCCATTGTGGAATAAATCACTGTTGAAGTAGAGAAGTACACTGTGAAGAATTTTAAATACTTTAAGACCGTTAATTTCAAACTTAATTTTGCATTGAATGTGCTCAGTTGTTTTGCTCTTGAAAAAAAAATTAAGATTCATAATGGTGGAATCAGTTGTTAGAAGAAAAAAAAAATCTGTTTCTTTTTAAATAGAAAGTAGGAGTGAGTTCCTCGAGAAGTTGCAGAGAGCTCGAAGCCAAGTAAAACCATCTACCACAAGCCAACCAATTTTATCAACGCCAGGGCCAACTAAACTTACCGTAGGAAACTGGTCACTCACCTGTCTGAAAGAAGGAGAAATTGCTATTCACAATTCTGATGGTCAGCAAGCTACCATACTGAAGGAAGATCTGCCAGGCTTTGTGTTTGAATCAAACAGAGGAACAAAGCATTCATTTACAGCTGAAACCTCTTTGGGTAAGTATGTAGGTATGTGTTAAGTTCAGGTAGGAGCAAGTGTGTATGAGGTAGTTGTTTTATTTGTTGCTTTTCATACCTATGGGAAAATGTGACTTTTCTAAAAAATGTGTTGCAGGATCAGAATTTGTGACTGGCTGGACAGGCAAAAGAGGAAGAAAACTGAAATCTAAACTGGAGAAGACAAAACAAAAGGTTGGTGAGCATCTGTCAATTTTATACTTAAAATTTAATAACATGCTTATAGAGTTGTAGTTTCTTATCAGGGGATTAAAACCTCTGATTTCAACTAGACACAATTTTATGTTAAGCTTGAAAGCGAAAAATGCTACTCAGAACAAAGCATTTCTTCAGGTGTTTTTATCCAACAGTATTAGTAAACTCTGTGCTCCTCTAGAGGAAAAGGAATTTTCTTTTGAAAATGTAGGAAAACCCAATTTTCCTGACTTAGGTTTGTATAATTCTGCAGGTTTGGGTTTTTTTTTTTTAATGTTATACAAAAGGAAGAAATGTTATGATAGATACTACATTTGTGTCAAAGGCATATAGTACTTTTGTTTACTTCATTTAGATGCTAATTTCAGACTGGATATTGTGACAGCCAGGGTGCTGGAAGTGAACATTGCATTGTAAGAGTTGATAGTGAAGCAAAATAAGTAAAAACCCTCATTTTAGACCTCTTTAAAATTCTTCTTTCTCCTCAAACTGAGGAAAACCAGAGGAACTAAGTAACTTAAGTATTAGGCTTTTTATGAAAACCCCACACAATAATAGTATGTTCTGTGACCAACTGATGCCAAGGGCTCAAGCTAATCTTTGGTCTTCAGCTGTCTTGCAGTTTCTAACAGAGCAGCTAATATATTCTGTACCATATATCTGCAGCGTGTAGGAACATATGTCTTCAGAAATGTGACAGTTTTTAGTTGAAAATAAAATAATGTGTGAATGAGAATAGGTGGGATGTTAAAACAAAGGCAGTGCTTTCTCATACCTGACATTACATTGTATAACTCCAAAGCTGGTGTAATGTGTTATTGTAGGACATGTGATGATAATGAAAAGGACAGATTTTTGGGGAATTTCTTCTAAGCAAAATGTTGTTTAATAAGGACTTAATTATCAAACTTGTATCTTGTGTGAGTATTACTTTGTGGCTAAAGTAAATAATAAGAGCTCATCTAGGGATTTTTGGTGTGAATTGGTTTAATGAATGTTAATAGAGTATTTATAAACCACATTAAACATCCTTAATTTTACCTTTAAAAAGATCTGATCCATAATAGAGTTCTAAAAGAAAGATTTACAGATTAAGGGTCCTATCTTTACTTCCTACTTTTTGTGCTGTAATTTAATAGATAATGGTAAGCTTAGTTTCTGTAAGAGTCTGTGTATTTTGACTTACTTCTTCTGTGCCTTCATCCTGTCACAACCTTTGCTGTTTCATGATGTGTGATGGGTTTTGATTCCTTCCTATTTCTCTTTCATGGACTTACTTAAAAAGAGATGATCAAATTTTGAGTATTTGGGAGAATAATAATAATGTCATTACAGTAAGGTATAACTTCTGATTATCAAAATCCATTTGTAGGTGCGCACTATGGCAAGAGATTTATATGATGATCATTTCAAAGCAGTTGAAAGTATGCCTCGAGGAGTGGTTGTAACACTGAGGAACATAGCAACACAGTTAGAGTCTGCATGGGAACTTCATGCAAACAGGCAGGTAAGTGTATCTCCTTCGTTTCTAATGTGTGAAGTCAGTGGAAATAACATAATGTTCAGCCTAGTCTATCATGATGTGTAAAGGAAAGTCATAGCATGTCTGTTGGAAACGTGCAGAGTTTTAATGCATGTGTTGCCTAGTCAGGTGCTTTTGCTAGGATGTTATTTTTCAATTGAAGCAAGTGGAAAAACTGCTACCTTGTTTCACCATAATTATCTTTTTTTCTTTCAGTGTATTGAGGGAGAAAATACTTGGAGAGATTTAATGAAGACTGCTCTGGAAAACTTAATTGTACTGTTGAAGGATGAGAATACTATTTCTCCATATGAAATGTGCAGTAGTGGCTTAGTTCAATCATTGCTGACAGTTTTAAATAACGTGAGTTTATAGAACATAAATGTCTGAAGAAAGCTTTCTAAAAAAATAATATAAAGGCATGTGCCATAATTTAAAAGCTCTATTATAAATGTGTTTCTTTCCTGTCTTGGCGAAAATCGGGCAGACTTGCTCCACGTAATGGTCTACCCATTGAAGATAAGCTATCACAATAGATGACTTTAGTTTAAATGAGCCATTAAAATTCTTTAAATCAACACTGGTCAGGTCTAATAGCTGATAGTTAGCTTTTCACATACAGATTTGAATTAGGGAATTCAGTGAGAATCAATAGATACTTCCTTGTGTAACAAATAGATATATTGCTTTGTATTAAATGTAATGTTTTTTTTTTCTATTAGAATGTCGATTTGGATGTGAAACAAGACTGTAGTCAACTGGTAGAGAGGATAAATGTTTTCAAAACAGCATTCAGTGAAAATGAAGATGATGAAAGGTAAAAATAAAACCAAGCCAAAAAAACCCCGACCCTTTGCACCTATAAAGCAGTAGGGTGTTTTTAAAATCAAGACTGAGAATCTGTTCTTTCCATTTCAATGGAATAGAAAATTGATCTTAAAAGACAACATCTGGTATTGAAGTAGAAATCAAAAATTTTTGCATATGTGCCAACTAGACCGAATGAACACCTGTTGACAAATATAAAGGTGACATGTTCATCGCTGCATATTATTATCTTTTTTACTGTGCTGTAACCACGTGACTAGTGCAGATGGTATCAGTAGAAATAGCATGCTGAGATACTTGCCTCAGCTGGTCACTGTTCTCTGAGACACTAGAATTTTTGCCTTTGTGTTGTGGTAACATAGTAACTGTTCACTTTCACAGTCGTCCGGCAGTTGCGTTAATTCGGAAATTGATAGCAGTGTTAGAATCTATTGAACGTCTACCTCTCCACTTGTATGATACACCAGGATCTACATATAATCTTCAGGTAAATGTACAGTGATACACAACTGAAAGTTGCACATGTTAAGTCTGTGTGAACCATATTCTTGTAGAAGTTGATAGAATTAAGTAAAGAAGAACAAACTTTTTGGCATCTCTTTCCTCTGACAGTTAATCTAAATGTATGGGTGTTCCTCTACTGTCACTTTAACACTGTGAAGTGAAAGTAAATTTTCACTGAAGAGATAATGTGTTTGTTCTTTCGTCTTCAAGTACTGTTGTCTTTATGTAGGAATATGCCTTCTTACACATATCCTTACTACGTGACTGAGCATTTAGTTGAAGACAGTTATCATTTGTAATACCAAGGGATGGGCTTTAACCATTTAAAGGGTCCCATCTAGGGCTGTGTGTTCATTTGGCAATACAAGATGCCTGCAGGATCATCAGCTTCTTATACAGGAAACTTGGTAGTTTGGCTAAATATATTACTTGTTTTTTTTCCAGTTTGTGTAGAGTCTTAATTTTTTCTATTTGAAAGCACACTTCAGGATTTTGCAACATGATAGGGAAGTGTAAATATTTGTTTTCATGTGAAAATATTAGAAAGTAGGTGCAGAAAGTTGCAAAAATAAAGTTGCTACTGAATATTTTTTAAATAATTTTCAGTTTCTCTGTTATAGCTGCTAGTCAACAAGTAAAAACTATGAAAACACAGAAAAAGTGAGAAAATGTTAGCTGAATGTAATTGACTTATTAAAATATATACTAGGAATTATTTTTTTAAAGCATTTCATTAGAATGTTATGGAACAAAGATACTTGATATGTCACTGAACTTGGTGTTTTTCTTAAAATTCCAAAGCCTAAACAGGAAAGGGCATATTAATGTTTAGCTACTCTTTCAGATATTAACAAGGCGCTTGAGGTTCCGTTTGGAACGTGCCTCGGGGGAGACATCGCTCATAGATCGGACGGGCAGAATGCTGAAGATGGAGCCATTGGCAACTGTTGAATCTCTAGAGCAGTACCTCCTGAAGATGGTGAGCTACGTACCACACACAGAGCTCACAGGGGAAACGGTTGTGTTCTGTTCCTTTAATATTTGATTTCTTTCCATTCATATGTAGGTGGCAAAGCAGTGGTACGACTTTGATAGGTCTTCATTTGTTTTTGTACGAAAACTACGTGAAGGCCAAACATTTGTGTTTAGGCATCAACATGATTTTGATGAAAATGGAATTATTTACTGGATTGGGACAAATGCAAAGTGAGTTTCTTCAAAGCTAAATATTTAAGTAGGACACAATAAACTGTGGTTCTCGGGGCAGAATGGGGAGAGGGAATTCATGATGAAATTAAATGCATATTTTTTTTTTAGTAGTGGGAAGTATATTAATCATTTTGGTTTGTGATAAACTCAGCTGTAACCATTTACAATAAAGAGCAAATGTTGCTGATACCTTTTGTTTTATATAAGTAGTAATTGAACAATACATTTCTCTTTTTTAATATAGAACTGCATATGAGTGGGTAAATCCAGCAGCCTATGGGTTAGTAGTGGTTACATCCTCAGAAGGAAGAAATCTGCCTTATGGTCGTTTAGAAGACATCCTGAGCCGTGACAGTTCAGCTCTCAATTGTCATACTAATGATGATAAGAATGCTTGGTTTGCCATTGATCTTGGCCTTTGGGTTGTACCATCAGCTTACACATTACGCCATGCTCGAGGTTATGGACGATCTGCTCTCAGAAATTGGGTTTTCCAAGTATCTAAGGATGGACAGAACTGGACTACTTTGTATACTCATGTTGATGACTGTAGTCTCAATGAACCAGGGTATGTCAGTGTATTTTAGCACTTTTCATAATAAAAATGTACTTGGCTGTAGATGAATTTAGTGCATACTATAGTTGTAATAATATATTGATATGAAGAAGTGGTATGTGTTGTCAGTTATCAAGGATGGGCTGGAGAATAAGTGAGTCATAAGTTCTCTGTATGGTTCACTTAATGGCATTTGTGCATTTCCATAATTCTAAATTTTACATTTGATTTTTTGACAAAATAATAACACCAACACTCATCCAGAGTTTGTCCCTAGTGTTTTATGTATCTTGTACTATCCATTCATGATCAGCAATATGTTGTTGCTTGCTTTGGGTACTAAGGTTTTTTTGGTTGTGCTTTGTGGGTTTTGGGGTTTCTTTCGGTCACCCACTAACACCCCCCTTTCTAATAAACTTAAAGGTCTACAGCAACATGGCCTTTAGATCCTCCAAAAGATGAGAAACAAGGCTGGAGACATGTTAGAATAAAACAAATGGGAAAGAATGCCAGTGGGCAAACACACTACCTCTCCCTGTCTGGATTTGAACTTTATGGCACTGTGAACGGAGTATGTGAAGATCAGCTGGGTAAGAAAAATATCTGTGTATATTCTATTTGTTCTTTTAAAATGCTAGTGAGCATGCAATAAAAAAAATCAGTGTGAAGAAGCAGGTTAACTTTTGCAGTGGAACTTGCTTAGAAATCGGCTCCAAATTGTTCTGCATACAATGCTTTGAAGTATTTTCATCCAGTTTATGTTTCTTGTAGGAAAAGCTGCTAAAGAAGCTGAAGCAAATCTGCGAAGACAACGACGTCTTGTCCGTTCTCAGGTGTTAAAGTATATGGTTCCAGGAGCTCGTGTAATCAGAGGGATTGATTGGAAATGGAGAGATCAGGATGGAAGCCCACAGGGCGAAGGCACTGTTACAGGAGAGTTGCACAATGGTGAGCATGAATAGCCCAAGTTTATAACTGTCTGTAGCATGATTAGATCATGTGGAGTGGGTAGCATTAAAGTATTTCCTTCGTAATGTCTTGAAGTTGATGAAATTTTGAATATTTAGGGGAGAAGAAACTAAAATACTACAGCTGTTGCAGGCCATTTGAGTTCCATTTTAATGCATGAAAAAAATTCTTGTTGTAAATGAAACTTTTGTAGAGTTTTGCTTACTTAAAATACAAAATTGTTATTTAGACATCTGTTGCAAAGTATATGAAGGTGATTGATACAAGCTCATTAATTAAGCTTTGGGCCTGCAAAATCTGTAATTACCTTCTTCATTTCTTCTAGCTTAGCATTTGCAATATTTTTCTTGACTTTTGTTGTATCCTATACCTTTCCTATCTTGCAAGCTTCATTGGGATCAGGTTGTTACTTTTTTTTGGTTAAAACATGTGACGTTATTAGCTTACAGAGCGAAATAAAAAGCTCTAACAGCCGGGGAAGTCAGTACTCAGGAAGCTAAGAAGCTGAAGAAGCTCCAGGAAAGGCTATTATCTTGTCAGCTGAACATGATTTCCATCTTTTCCTTTCTCTTTCCCCTATTTGGAGGTATATAAGACTTGCCTTTTTTTTTTGAAGCATCTTCAGCAACTCTTAGGTTCATTCTTAGCCAAATTTGAAAATCTTTCCTAGTTTATTGAGTTGTCAGCCCTCAAACATGGAAAAATGTCCAAAGTACAGTGTCATAAAATGTTTTGAAACTTTGAATTTTATTTAAGCTCTTCAGTATAGCTTGTAGGGAATTCTTCCATCATCTATATATTGTTCTTATCAGATATAACAGTATTGATAGCTATTCTCACTATGAGGACTTTAGGTATTATTGGTGAGTAGTATTCTACCAAATCAGTGTTTTGGTTCCTGCAGTCCAGTACAACTTTCCCATTTAAGCGTAGGTAAAATTGAGGTTCATTTATGAAATGGTGATGGCAAACAACCTTGCTCCTGTTACAGCTTTCTTTCAAATAGAATTTTGAAAAAAGTATCTCATTTACTTATTTGGTTATTCTTCAGAAATGTAGACAAACTTTGAGTTGTTTGAGGGCTGTAATGATGGAGCAGTACAGCTTCAAGTACATAATATGTACCTGAAACTTGTTCGGATTTAAAACTGTTTGTAATTAATATTCTAGGGAAAGGAACTATGCCAAACAAGAAGTTTAGTTATGCTTTTGCAAAATGCCCCGTTCAGCTATTCCTAAAGGGAAAGAATGATATCATTGAACTACAGCATGGAACCTTTTTTTGGTATTTGAGAAAGGCAAATAAATTGTAGAAATAAAAAAGTTCAGACTTGACTTACAACTTTACCCTTCAAAGATTTAGTGAGATGAAGCTACTGAGCTATAGCTCATGAAGAAGGATTAAAATCACATGAGAATAATATGATCTAAGTCTGCTCATTTGGGGATGAGATGTCTACTTATATCTGAAAACTTTATCCCTTTTTAAATACTCTTCCTCCAGAGTGATATTTCTAAATAGAAAATTACCTGTGCTGTTCTGTTTTGGTCTAGGAGTGGTGACTTTTAGATAGTTAAAAGCTGAAAGTGCACCTGGCAGTACTAAAAAGAATATTTTATTTGAAATTAGCTCTCTTCTATTTTAATAAAGAAAAATGTGTATACATCTGGACCTGACATTTGTTCTGAATTTTTGTCTGAGATCACAGAAGATGACTAAACTTTAGAGATTTTATTTTTAAAGAAAATGTTTATCAATTAAAATAGGTAGACCAAGGTTTGTTGCGGTTAAGATACAATGAGAAATTTAGGGTGACTCATACTGTGGTGTATATTTAGACAAGGAAAAATAAAACATTTTGCCCTCATTTCTGTCCTTGTTTGCTAAATTTTGCATGTTACCCTTATTATTGCAAATTTATTACATTTAACTGTTAAAAATTTTTGCTACTCTGCATAATTATTTAATAAAGGAATTAAAGAGTAGCATCTCATTCTGAGTGTTGTTTTGACCTCAGGATGAAGTTTCTTTCTGTGAAACATATTCTCTTTGCAACCCTGAAGTTTTGGTTGAAGTAGTCCTTACCTGACTGCTGTAAGACTTTTCCTGTGAAAGAGAAATGTTTGAGTCTGTGTTACTTACTGAATTAAAAAAACTGCATATCAGTAAATTAATTCTTTCACTTTAATAGGGCAAGAATAAGAAATTCCAGACTAATCAGTTTCATAAAATGCCTTCTGTTGGGTAAATATGCTTCTCCACAAACATCCAACTAAGAGAAATACTATAGAATGTCCTTGCAATAATTATAACTTCTTGGCAGATATTAATTGAATTCTTACAATACATTGTAATATACATTTCTGTTATTAGAGATCCTGTTAGGTCAGGTTCCTTCCTGAAGGAAACTTTATTTCTGGCTGGATTCTGGGACCCTGAAAATAGAAGCTGATGATTCTTGCTGCCTCAGTGTTGAAAGCATTACAAAATACTAAATTGTTTAGACGTAAACACTTCCTTTGTAATTGGCGTCAGGGGTTATTTAGTGACTTCATTAATTCAGACATGCAGCCCTTATGAGAAGCTGATCCCACATTGTGGAGCTACTGTCTGACACGCTCCTGTCTGCTTTCTGCTGGATCTCACAAACTCCTGTCCCTTTCCAGGCTGGATTGATGTCACCTGGGATGCTGGTGGCTCTAACTCTTACCGTATGGGCGCAGAAGGAAAGTTTGACCTCAAGCTTGCACCAGGGTACGACCCTGATTCAGCGGCATCACCCAAACCTGTTTCATCCACTGTTTCAGGCACAACGCAGTCATGGAGCAGCTTGGTGAAAAACAACTGTCCAGACAAGACGACTGCTGCTGCAGGCTCCTCAAGTAGAAAAGGAAGCAGCAGTTCTGTGTGTAGCGTGGCAAGTAGCAGCGACATCAGCTTGGGTTCGACCAAAATGGAGCGGAGATCAGAAAGTGTATTGGAGCAAAATATAGTTTCAGGCACTGACATCCATGAACCAATTGTTGTTCTGTCTTCCGCTGATAGTGTGCCTCAGGCTGACATAGGGTCATCTTCCAGTGCGAGCACCAGCACCTTAACAGCGGACATGGGAAACGAAAATGCAGAGAGGAAGTTAGGTCCTGATAATGCAATACGTGCTCCTGGGGAGTCGAGTGCTATATCCATGGGAATTGTTAGCGTAAGCTCTCCTGACGTAAGTTCAGTCTCTGAACTGACTAATAAAGAAGCAGCTTCCCAACGACCTCTAAGCTCTTCAGCAAGTAACAGACTCTCAGTCAGTTCTTTGTTGGCTGCTGGGGCACCGATGAGCTCCAGTGCAAGTGTTCCAAACTTATCATCTCGAGAAACTTCTAGCCTGGAGTCCTTTGTACGAAGAGTGGCAAACATAGCACGTACAAATGCGACAAACAACATGAATTTAAGCCGGAGTAGCAGTGATAACAATACTAATACTTTGGGAAGAAATGTTGTGAGTACTGCAAGTAAGTAAGCTCTTTAATTTTTAGATGATGATTTCATTGTTTCTTTGGTTTTTGTTACACTTAAACAAGTGTAGATTCTCTTGGCCTGATAGAGAAAGGAACTTAGTGCAACCTTGACCTTGTGTGTACCTGTAGAATTCATGAAGAGCTCACAGAGTTCATGTTAGCTGAAGTGTTATGCTCTACCCTATGATGTCAGGTTAGAGAGTGGTATCCATCACATAGAAAATAATTTGAAATTGATATCTGTTACATATTTAGGAAGAGAGAGTATGGTTTAGACCTAGAGGTTGGAAGTCTAGCAACAGCAGCTGATGTCAGGTACTTATGCTTTCTGATCTGTGTAGATTTTGCATATTCATCTTGCACCTGCCTATTTGTATTATCTTTCCATTTTCCTCAGGAGGCAGTTTGTGCATATTGTGAAGTCTCTGAGCATAGGAAGGAACTAAGAACATAGTAGGAAAAAAAAGTGAACAGTATAATGCAGTCTTAGTAGTCTTCATTCTGTTGGGCTGTATAACATAATGTGCTCTGATACTGTATATGTTTTCTAAAAATGGTATAGTCATTAAGGTTTAGATTTGGTGAACTGTTCAGGCACATTAAATGCAAGGAAGTTTGTAGTTAACAATGTTTTAAATTACTATGGTAGATGATTTAACATTTGGGTGTTCTGAGATTATATATAGGATCAAGTTATTAGCAAGGGAAGCTGTAAACCTGCTTATTGTGAGTTCACTGTTTTTTTTGAGCATGCTCCCATGAAAGCTGTTACTCTTTAGGTATCTCTTTCTCTGATGGCAATAATATTTTAACTGGAGAGCTGCATTTCATGAGGTAGGTAAATTAGAAAAGGTAGAGTTACCCAAGCTAGAAAAAAGGACTCAGCTTCTTATTAAGCTTTTGTGCTTTTTGAGAAGCATGCGAAGAATGTCAGTGAAGTTGATGAAGGGTCTGGACCACAGGTCTTATGAGGGGCAGCTGAGGGTTGTTTAGCCTGGAGAAAAGGATGCTCAGAAAAGACTTTATGGCTCTCTACAACTACCTGAAAAGAGGTTGTAGTGAGGTTGGGGTCAGTCTCTTTTCCCAGGTAAGCAGTAGCAGGGGAGATTTAGATTAGATATTAGGAAAAGTTTCTTCATTGAGAGAGTCATCAGGTATTGGAACAGGCTGTCCAAGGAAATGGTGAAATCACCATCCCTAGAAGTGTGCAAAAGGTGTGTAAATGTGGCACCTGGGGACATGATTTAGTGGGGGTTAACAGTTGGACTCGATCTTAGACGTCTTTTCTAACCTTAACAAATCTATGATTCTATGCTTCCTTATTTAAAAATATGGTGCTTCCTTTTAGCATTTTTAATTTCTTTTTAAATACTGAATGTTCTATTTTTTTGTGGGGGGAGATTTTTTTTCCCAATGTATTCTTACATTCATATTGTGATACCAGGGACGGGGGGGGGAGGGGAATCGTTTGCAGCTTGCATTAAAAATGTACATAAGATACTCAAGGAAAGCTTTCCAGTAATTGGTCCCTTTTTAGGCAGATAGTGCTTCTGGTTCTGAAGTAGTTTTGTGTTAGGGGAAGAGAGAAGAGGGCACCTTTGAAAAACATGGTAAAATGCTTCAGCATATTTAAGAGATTTCATGAATGTTTGATACCATACACTGTAAAAGTGAGACATAAGAATAGGGCAAATTAAAAACTTAATTATGTGATTAATATATTCATACTTTACATGATCCCTCATATAGGAATTATTTTGTTCTATAGATTTTCTATGAATAGAAACTCTAAATGGTAACTCATGCCACCAAAAGAGATCAAAGACTAACTTGTAATGATCTCACCAGAGATCTATTAGAGCACTGTGAAAAGCTTGGATTTTTAAAAAATTTTTGGGTTTTGGCCTGTTCAGGTTAAAAAAAAAAGCTCCTCCCAAAATCCCCAAGAAATCTCAATCCCTGAACAAACTACCCACAACACCCCACCCCTCAAAACAACTGCCAACACCCCAAAAGTCAAGACTGAAATCATGGTTAGTGATGTGTTTCTGTACTTGCTGTACTGGTTGCATTGGAAAACATCAGTATTTGTCAGAAGTGGTGTCTGGGGTAGCCAGTTTCAATTTGCTCTTGAATTCAGAGCAAAAAAAAATGCTAGTGTTTAATGGCTTTTTCTGTTTACTGTAACAACAAAGAATTGGCTGTTATTAATTAGCAGTGAGTGGAAGATGTGAATACTGAACAACTTATTTTCAAGTTCTTCAACAACAAAAGAAAAACCGTTTGGTTTTTCATTTCCATGCTTTCATGAAGGTGAACATTAGCTTATTAACAACCTTAGATTTAAATTTCATGCTCTCCCTCATTATTATATTTTTATTTCACACTCTTCCTGCATTGTTATATTTTTATTTACAAAATGTTCCTTACCTTCCTAAGGGGCAGGGACTGGGATGGGGGTAGCAGTATGTGACAAGGAAAGCAGAAATGGTAACACTTATTTTTCACAAAAAGCTACCAAATACACTTAGGGGAAGAATCTTTGTTGTACCCTTCTTGAAGGGTAATGCAAACTCTAATAAAAATAGTCTGAAATTCAATTTTTTAAAGAAAACAGTGTTTCAGTTTACATAAACAGCAATCATGAAAATGTGTGCTTTAAAACTGCAAATCTTGCATTTGATAGAGTTTAGAAGAAATAGATTGGAAAACATAAGGCTTAAATTCTGAGTATAAGTGACCCCTCAAATTTGCATGTGCAAGTGTGTGATTAATCTCCTTGTTTGAAGATAGGCATGTGAGAAGATGTTTTGAAGACTAGAGTCTAAATGTGTAGTTGCACATAGGCATAACTTACGTACACTACCCGAAATTCTTTCTGTTGAGTCTAGAGTGAATTCAGTCTTGTTTTTTCAGTTAACAAGTGCATTTACTAAGTTTTATTTGAATGTACAGTAAGGTAACTTCTTAGTTGCTGCTTCCTTATTCTGAAAATTATTCATATATATCATCCAACATAAGTAAGTCCTATGTTTCACAGTACTGTCAGTTCAGGCTTGTTGACAGTGATAAACATATATTCGAATAGTTGTGTGAAAAATGACAAGTCAGAACTTTAGAACTGCTTTAAGAACTTTAGAAATGCACAATAATCAGAAGTTTCACATTTGTTCTGTTCTCAGTTTATATATAATTAAATTGTTTTCCCTGTATAATATAACTGTATTGTTGTTTAGAGGTTAAATTACATTTTAGGCTTAAAGACAGACCACAACATTGGAGTAACAGATTTCAGAAATTATTTTCATATGTTGGAAATGAAATTAAGTAATTTCAGATTTACAGTGGGATTTGGGGATTTATTTGATAAGATTATTTATTTTAAATGTATGCAAGGAAATAAGCTCAGAAGTGGGCCTCTGCATTATAAGGTGCACTTTTGCATTGAGGAAACCCTTCCCTTTTGTAGTCTGTTGTTCTTTATTGTAAAATAACACACTGATAATTTTTCAATCCCAAATATATTTTTCAACGCAGGAGTCATGCATGTAAGTTGTAATCTTCAAGTCATCAAATCATTTATTTTATCTTACCATATCTTTATAGCTTCTCCTCTTATGGGTGCCCAAAGTTTCCCTAATCTGACTACAACTGGTACCACATCAACAGTGACCATGTCTACATCCAGTGTTACTAGCAGCAGCAATGTAGCTACAGCAACTACAGTTTTATCTGTTGGTCAGTCGCTTAGTAATACTCTAACTACTAGCCTAACATCAACATCTAGTGAGAGCGATACAGGTCAGGAGGCAGAATATTCTTTATATGGTAAGTTTCATTTTTAAATGAACATAAGCATTAGACTTCCCATTAATGATTTTTCCTTTTCTCCCATTGTTATGATTTTCTTGTGTAGTAGTTTATTTACTGAAAAGTATTTGAAAGCTGAGTTGTTCATATGTTACTAGTTCTGTAAGGCAGTAAGTAAAATTATGTTAATGTAGTAGTATTTCCTTATGTTTTCAAGTCTTTATTGTCAGCAGTTTCTATTCCACGTTACCACTATTTATGATGTATTTTATTTAGGCACTTAAATATTCTCCCTCATCAGATTTAGAATCTAGTGTAGTTTGCCTCTGTACTTCTAATTAAAGTGTTATTTCTTGTTGTGTTGGATAGACGTGCTACATGCACAGTCTGGTGTACCTTGTATTACTCTGATTGAAAAGCGTCCACCATTAGGCATGTTGCACACTTAAAATAGGTTCCATGTATCTCAGTACCATAATAGTAATTGCAAAAAATTGGACAGAATGCAAAAATTCAAGTGACATGGAGAATGGAATTATATGATTTGAGAACAACATCAAGAGTTGCATGAACATTATAAACTAGAAACAAACTTTAGGACAAAAGTTACTTGCAGGATATGAGTACTGGGGAAGAAGATTTAGGTAACTAGGCCAGTAATACCTAGGAATCAAGCTGATAAAATGAAACCAAGAAAAAACATACTTCCTAATGTAAAGTTGATTGGATTTTGAGATTTTTTGAAAGAAAAGATACTTCATTTGTTAAAAATTTTATTGGGTTAAGATTGCACTCTATTTTGTTGCCTGTTGAAATTGCTTGAAAAGTATCAGGTAATTTCAATGAATATTGGAATTGAGCTGGTTGGAGGCAGTTGGTTAATATATCTGCATATACCATCTCCCTTTATTTTTTTAATTAAGTCTAATTTGATATTTTCATTGCGTGACAAGTCTTAGAATTTATCACAAACAATGGAGCACATAGAGTATGTTAAAGTTTCTATGTGGGTGGGGACAATTAAGAGGGTGTTTCGGTGGTATAGGTAGTTTCTAAGTGTATAGAAAAATGTAAAACTTGAAAGCTTCATCCCAGTCCACTTGTCTTGCTGTGAACTTCTTTTCTAGTTTTGGGGTGTTGTTTTTTAAGTCTTAGTACTAGGTGGATGAAATTGAGCTTTGTCTCTGCCTTCAACTTCTTGTTGCAGTAATTAATTAGCAATTGAATCTTAAAAAAATATCAGTTAAATGTTTGTCTTAAGTATTCTTTACATTGTAATTTGAAGTCTGAGACACACACTTTTAGTAGAAATACACCACTGAGTTGTTTTTAAAATTAATTAGACATAGAAACAGTATGCATTTGTGTACCCTTTTTTTACAATCTTTAGTAATTTAAAATAAGTGTATTATAAAATGTTTACTATAAGCAAACAAACTGATCACTCTTGCTGATCACTTAATTATACCAATATTAAGTTCTGCTTTTGGTAGTTTTGCTGATGACTAGACCCATAGACTTTTTAGCAGTTGTATGCTTTTAACAAATTTTTTAATCTTCTTATGTAATAAACTTTTTGTTTGAGATTTGTTTTTTTACCCTTCCTAATGCTTCTGTTGTTTAATTTAAAAATTTTGATTTAGAAGTTATTCTTGACTTTTTTTCTGTATGTAAATATATATATATGTATTATAGATTTTCTTGATAGCTGCCGAGCTAGTACTCTGTTGGCAGAATTAGATGATGATGAGGATCTGCCTGAACCAGATGAAGAAGATGATGAAAATGAAGATGATAACCAAGAAGATCAAGAATATGAAGAAGTTATGGTATGGTACAGTTCTCATACATGGTATATTGACTAACAAATGCATTAAAAATCCATGGGTGTTTTTGGGCCATAGGAAGTCCTAGCTATAATATTTCTATTAATTAAAAACAATTTTATTTAAATTGATTTAGTTCCTAGCATATATTCAAAAATACAAGAAAAGTCGTTTTGAACACCAGCACACCCTGAGACCTTATAGGTCAGAATTAACATCTTAAAACCATCCTAGGAACAAGCTGACAGACAGTAGAAGTGATGTTCACTGGCTGATGAAAGGGTCTAACTTTGTGGGTAGGCTGCTGCATTTTGTAATGCTACGATTCTAGGGTGTGTTTCACTGTAGGCCTGCATGAAGCAGGTGTTTGGTAGAGGAAATACCTCTTTTAAAAAAACCTGCAAAAAACAACAAGGTAAGGGCAGTGGGTCTTGCCTACTCTGTCAGGGGTTCTGGCCTTTCATCTGGTTGTTCTTTAGTGGAAGGAATAGTGCTTGGTCTTCTATCAAGTGACCTTCTGAAGTGATCAGAATGGATATCGCAAGATCTCAGAGGAAAACTATAAGATTTTACTAATAATAATTAAATGTTTTATGCAATCAAAATAAATACTGGTTTATGGAACTATAGAAGCTTCCTGTTGTAATTAATATGCAAACTTAATATGCAAAATATTTAGCATTTTAAATTGGTGATTATGCTTTTAATAGAAACTCAAGTACATTACTAAATATTTTATTATTTCACCTTTTGCACAAATATACAAAGGAAGGAAAAAGCTAGTGTTACTTAAATGGATCTGCAGTGCAAACAATGACATTAGTTTGTAGATGGTTGAGCAGTTTTCAGAAAATATTAAATGGAGCTACTGCCGTTCATGGGAAGCATCAGAAATAGCTAAAATAGACTTTTGTTAAGATCACACAGCAAGAAGCAGGTCTGGAAAAGAAAATTTTCCCTTTTTGGGTTCCAGATCTATTCCCTTTGATATATTACATACTTCTTCTCAATGAGGAGTACAACAGACTGAAAGTTTGTTGTAGAAAATTAATAAACAATTTATACTTGTTAAAGCTTGTTGAAAATTAGATTTCTTCCCCCACTGTAATAGTTCTAGTATTTCAATATTTGATTTAATTTCTGGATAAAATGTGTATATGTTACATATCAATATATATACACTGAAAAAAATGCTTCTTGTTTTCAGAAAAATTAATATGTTAATATTGATGTCATTGATTTATTTGAACTTAAGATGTTACAATGTTTGTGGAATTCACAAATTATCTACACCAAGTTTGTTCGTCTACAATACTCTGTATTTTCCTATGTTCTGGTGTTTCACGGAAAGTTTAATTCTTTCCAGAAACTGTAAATACACCTGTTATAATATTAGTACTGTTGGTTTCTCTGTGACTGTGGTTTTGATAATTTATTGATTCCTGCTTGACAAGTAAAAGGGAACTAAAAGTGTTTGATTTCTTTTATGTCAGTTTTCAGAGAAAATTGACATAATGAAGACATAATGAATTGACAGAATGTTGACAAGAACCACAGTGGGTCATCTGGTCCAACCTCTCTGCTCAAGCAGGGTCATCCCAGAGCACATGGCACAGGATCGCATGCATACAGTTATTGGATATCTCCAGTGAGGGAGATTCCACAACCTCTCTGGGCAACCTGTTCCAGTGCTCGGTCACCCACACTGTGAAGAAGTTCTTCCTCATATTCAGCTGGAACTTTGTGTGCATCAGTTTCTGCCCGTTCTCTTGTCTTATTTCTCAGCACCACTCAGAAAGGCCTGGGTCCATCCTCTTGGCACCCTTCCTTCAGATTCTCATAGGCATTGATGAGGTACCCTCTGTTGCCTCTCTCAGGGCTGCACAGGCCCAGGTATCTCAGCCTGTTCTCATACGAGGGATGCTCCAGACCCTTAATCACCTTTGTAGCCTCAGCTGGACCCACTTGAGTGGCTCAGAACCGGACACAGTATTCCAGATGCCACCTCACCAGGGCTGAGTTGCAGTTTAGTTATGTGACTGCTGGTTTTTTTAAGTTTTAGTTTTTCGATTAAATGATTCTTTGTATCAGAATCTAAAAAGCAAGTACTTCTTTTTTTTTGTAGGAAGAAGAGGAGTATGAAACCAAAGGAGGCCGTAGAAGAACATGGGATGATGATTATGTATTGAAACGGCAGTTTTCTGCTCTTGTTCCTGCTTTTGACCCAAGACCTGGTCGCACTAATGTTCAACAGACAACTGACCTAGAAATCCCTCCACCAGGTATGCTGACAAGATATTTATGATGCTTATGTGGTTTTAGGATGGTGACTGATGGTTAAACTCATGCTGGTTCTGAGGTTCCTATCACTGTTAACCAGTACAACATGCTTTTGAGGTTGTGTGGTTTTTTTGCTGTTTCAAGGAGAGTTTCATTTACCTCTGCAGGTCTGAGCATTCTTGAGGGAAAAGTAAATTAAGTGCTGTGTAAAACAAGCACACTCATGAATTTAACCCAGATAATATCTTAAAATGATAAATAATAAAATTTATTGATAGGATAAAGGTATGATAAGTCTCTTTGTATGTCTGGTTGCACCGGCAGGGATTAAACTGTCTTAGAGCTACCCAGAATAGCTTTGGTTGGAGAGGGCTTGCTGAAACAATCCAAAGCAGAGGCAAGGGGAAAGGTAATGCAGTAATAGAGCAGTCTGTGTGATCAGCAGCATAGCACCTGATCTTGCTCCTTAGTTCATTCCTATTCAGCAGTGTGAATGTACTCAGCATTCATAAGAGAAAGGAATAAGTAGGCTTTAGTGCATATGGAAATGAACCGCTGTTAGTTTTGAAGAACTGAGCAGAAGACACTGCGTGTGAAAAGAATAATGCATGTGCTGTGATACTATGAAGATGTTAACAAGATCTAAGGATCAATAGGGATTTAAAAAACATCCTGTTAGCTTTACTCACATGAAGAAATGCTCTGGTTATAGCCCTTAGATATAGTTCGTAGGTAAAGCTCAGTATCATCTCTTTGGCATGTGTGCAGGAAGTCTTTGCACTTCCTTATTGAGCCACTTTATTGATGTTTCAGCCAACTTGTCATGTAGTATATATTTTGTATTAATGGCTTCTCAAATGATTTTTCACATGCAGGTACACCTCATTCAGAACTCTTGGAAGAAGTTGAGTGCATGCCTTCACCACGTTTAGCACTTACCTTGAAGGTTTCAGGTCTTGGAACAACTCGAGAAGTAGAACTGCCTCTAACAAACTTCCGATCTACCATCTTTTACTATGTACAGAAATTGTTGCAGCTTTCCTGTAATGGCAATGTGAAATCTGACAAACTTAGACGTATTTGGGAGCCAACATACACGTAAGCTCACTGGTTTATTTTTCTGTGTAGAGAACACTGTGACTGGTTAGGAAATGGATGTAAAACAATGTTAATTTTTTTCTTCCTCTTCTGTAAGAAGCAGTGCTAGAATTGGATTTTTTTTGTATTTGTCAGGATGTTCTTACTGGTTTTAAAACTACTACTGTGCCTGCAAAACAGAAATAACCCATAACCTCTAATGCTCAACTGTAGTTTGTTAATAATATTTCAAAAGTCAACCAGTTGACCGAGAAAAAACCATTTTGCATGTTCAGGGACCTGCTTGGAAAAATCCCATGGGGTTATAGTCCTAGAAAAAAGAAAAAAAAAAGAGGTCCAGAAGAGTTGATTGGTTTTTCAAGGATCACTTCCTTCAGAAGAACAATCCATGCTAATATGTGTAGGAAGTTAGGCAGAGTGAGTAGGAGACCTGCATGGATGAACATAAAAGCATGAAAAGGAAGCATGCAAGAAGTGAAAGAAGGGTCAGGTGACCCAGGAGGAATACAGAGGCTTTGTCCCTGCATGAAGGTAGGGCATTAGGAAAGCCAGAGTGTATCTGGAATTGAATCTAGGGAGGGATGTGAATGGCCCAAGTTTAGGGAACATTTAAAGAAACAGGACATTCCATGGGACCCAGTGGAATGCACTCATAGGAGCTGGCCACTCTCTTATCTTTGAAAGGTCATGATGATTGGGTAATATTTCTGAGGATTAAAGAAAAGCAAGTGTCAGTCCTGCCTCACAGAAGGGCAAGAAAGATCTAAGGAACAGACTGGTCACTCTTTCATCCCTGGAAAGGTGATGGAGATATTTCTGGAAACCATTTTCAAATAGGGTAGGACAAAAAAAGTGATTGAAAGTAGGTGGCATGGATTTACGAAGAGGAAATCATGCTTAACCAGCCTTATGGATGGCTCTCTCAGTGGATGAGAAGAAAGTGCCAGATATTCTTTTCCTTGACTTTAGGAAGGCTTTCAGCGTCTCTCTGACAAACTAATAAAGCAGGGAACTAGATCATGTCTGAAAAATGCCTGAACTGCCAGGCTCAGATGATTGTGGCCCTTGGTGTGAAGGCCAGCTGGTGTACCCCAAGGATTGATACTGGGTCCAGTGCTGTTTAGCCACCTACTTTAATGAGCTATGTGATGGGACAGAGCAGACCTCAGCAGTCTTGCAGACTCTTGCAGAGTCATTGTTGCACCAGACGGTTGTGTTGCCTTTCTGAGAGACCTCATCAGGCTGGAGAAATGGGGAGACAGGAGCTTGGTGGTTTCACAAAGGGAAATGTGAAGTCTAGCAGCTGGGGAAAAATAACTCTGCATGTGCTGGTTCAGCCTGGGGGCCAATTGACTGGAAAGCAGGTTGACAAAAAAGGCCCTAAGATTCCAGGTGGACAGAACATTGAACATGAGCTAGTTGTGGAGCCTGGTAGCAGAGAAGGTCAGCAGCATCCTGGGACTGCATTAGGAAGGTTGAGAGAGGTGATCTTCTCCTTCTGCTCAGCACTGGTGACACACACCTGGAGTGCTATATCTAGTTCAGGACTCATCAGTCCCAGAGAGACATGGACACTGCAGTGAGTCTAGCAAAGGACTGCTAGGATGGTTAAAAAGCGTAGATCTCCTGTCATACAAAGAGAGTCTGAGATCTGTGACTGTCTAGCCTGAAGGAAAAAAGGCTTGTGAGATTTCACCCACTGGTATGAATACCTGATGGAAGGAAGTAGGGAAGCCAGAGTGTGGACTCTGCTTTGTTGTGACAAGTGAAAGGACAAGAAGAAAATGGCTCAAACTGGAATATGGGAAATTCCATTTAAACATAGTATTTGAGCAGGACTATTTGACTAGGTCTCCAGAGGTCCCTTCCAACCTCAGCTCTTCTTTCTACTTTAATTTGAGCTTCATAGCTGTAGACAGATATTGTAGGACTATATGATTGTGTGTATTTTCCATTCACTACACAATGTAACTTGTCATACTGGGAGACTAACTTGTCTGAAAGCGAGAACTGCGATAAGGGAGTTGCAGTATTTTTAACTATGCATTTCAGATTTCATCAGTGCTTGTGTGTTCCACCTATTTTCTCAGTTGCCTTCTGTCAAAAACTGTGTGTTGTAACAGACTGTTTTCTAGTCAGAAAGCATGAGAAATACCTGTAAATATGCATATCTCCTAAGTTAATGCACAGTAAGCTACCCTAAGACTTAAATTTCAAAGAGGTGGTGCATGTGTAGTGAAAAATCTAAAGTTGGTTTGGGAAATTTGCACAGTGAAGGTTGTTTGATTCCTCAAACCTCACTTAAGAAAACATAAATTAAATACTTTGCCTGAAAATACCAACATCGTGAAAATAGAGCTTAAGAACTTTGCTACATCAGGGTATCCCAGATGTTCTGTGGAGCAAAGAGCAACTGCTGTTGCTGATTTACATTGTATTATCTAAATGTCACTGATGTCTAACAAGTCAATGTATAGCTTCAGAATTAAGAGGATGTGCTATGAGTATGAAATAATAACTCATTGTTTTGATATCTAGAATCGTGTACAGAGAAATGAAGGATTCTGATAAAGAAAAAGAAAGTGGAAAAATGGTAAGACCTACCTCTGTGCCTTTGTTTATGTTTTATGGCTGTTTTAACAAAAGCAAAAGAAATCTTACTGCAGTTTTTGAAATGCTGCATTTAAAAAAAACTAACTGTTTTCAATTACTTAAGGGATACGAGTGAGTATACTTGTAAATGCATGCTCCTTTAAAAAAGACATTATATAATGCATGTGAAATCTTCAAGACTTTACAATCAGGAAAAACCAACATTTGGTGGTTCCTGTTGTAGGGTTGCTGGTCAGTAGAGCATGTGGAGCAGTACCTTGGCACTGATGAATTACCAAAGAATGACTTGATAACCTACCTGCAGAAGAATGCAGACTCAGCTTTCCTGCGCCACTGGAAATTAACCGGCACTAATAAAAGTATTAGGAAAAACAGAAATTGTTCCCAGCTCATAGCTGCATACAAGGTATATGTCTGCATCCAAACTTTTTTTTATTATGAATGGCTGTGTGCTTTGTTTTGCAGCTTCCAAGATTCTTGTGGAGGGAGAGCTATGGCAGATAGGGAAGTTGAATGTTCAAAAGTCACTATCAAGTTTAGGTTTTGCTGCTCTTGGCCTTTTTATTTTAACGTCTTCTGTTAAATGTAGTTGTGTTGAAATGCATTTGAATCGTGATTTGCACCATGCACAATTTGGCTAAGTGTTAAGTTTGAACACAGTAACCTTTTTGATTTTTTCAAATCATCATCATGGAGTGCACAGTCCTAAAGACAGCAATATAAGCAGTTTTCATTCTTAACAATTCTTTTTTTCTCAGGATTTTTGTGAACATGGGTCAAAATCTGGATTAAGTCAAGGGACCATTTCTACTCTTCAAAATTCTGATATCCTTAGTTTGGCAAAAGAACAACCTCAGGCCAAAGCTGGCAGCGGACAGAACTCCTGTGGAGTAGAAGATGTTCTGCAATTACTTAGAATTTTGTATATAGTTGCCAGTGACCCTTACACAGCACGAACTTCTCAGGAAGGTAAGTTAGTTATTTTGCAGAGCTTTTGAAATATTTTAATGAAAACAAAATAAAGGAAAAATTTTCTCTTGATTATTTTTAGAAGGAGATGAGCATCCTCAGTTTAACTTTCCACCAGATGAATTCACAAGCAAAAAAATTACCACAAAGATTCTGCAACAGATTGAGGTATTACATTAATGTAATCTTGTTTTTAAGACTCTATTATTTTTTTCCTTTGTTTGACTGTTTAAAATTATTAGTTTTTTGACATTCTGGTTTTTTAATTGTTTCATGCATATTTTCGTCTTTATATTTTGGATGACTAAATTTTGTAAGAATAGACTAGTCTGAATTAAAACATACAGTTCTTTTTCATACAAAAGTTTTTTCCTTGATATATTTTGGTTATGAATAGCAATTTTTTTTCTGCACCAGCTGCTGATGTTACAACGTAGTGGGTGTGTGTCTGCCTGATGATAATGTAAAAAAGGCAATTGATTATGTTAGGGTTCACAAACATCTTATTGCTTATACATTCCACATAAAGCTTTCCAAAATAGCATTCAGAAAATATCTTATTGGTACCAGATCAGTTAGATGCATTGAAAGGAAAATTTTAAGATGCAGTTCTTCAGTAGAACTATGCGTTCTTTAATAAAGATTTAAAGAAGGTCTTTGGCTTACTTAGCCCTTGCGTGATTTTTGAGGTCTGGGTTTTTTTTATTTACAGCTAAGTTGTCCTAATTTTTTGTTTTTTAAAAAAAACTCAGGTTTTTTGTGTTCTTTTAAAGATTAGTCAGGCACCCTGAACATCCTTGTAGTAATAATTTGTATTTTAGAAGGGACTATAGTGGTATTTCAGTGGGGATCATCTTTACTCCCACCAAGTTTCTTTTGTGTCTTCTGCTATTGAGGGGGTAGTATCTAATAACGTTTGGGCAAAACTTGGAAGTAATTCTCTCCAGGTAGTTGAACCCTTAGATCTTTCCAGTGTTTTCAGTAGTACATATCCCATAGATTTGCTACAGCTTTTAATGTCTATGCCAAAGCACCCTGTGTCCATTCTTGAGTCCTAGAAACTTAATGAACATAGAATCATAGAACATGGAATATGCTGAGTTGGAAGGGACCCATCAGCATCATTGAGTCCAACTCCTGGCTCTGTGCAGGACACCCTAAGATACACACCATGTGCCTGAGAAAGTTGTCCAAATACTTCTTGAACTCTGTCAGGCTTGGTGTTGTGATCACTTCCCTGAGGAGCCTCTTCCAGTGCCCAGCCATACTCTGGGTGACAAATTTTCTCCTGATACTCAACCTAAACCTTCCCCAACTCACATTTCCTCTTGAGTCCTGTCACTGCTCAGTACCTGCCTCTGCTTCCCCTCGTGGGGATGTTGTGGACTGCCGTGATGTCTCCCCTCAGTCTCTGCCTCTCCAGACTCAACAGACCAAGTGACCTCAGCCATTCCTCATGCAGCTTCCATACTGGTAGTGTTTAAAAGGGGGAAAAACTGTGTCAGTTGCTAAGAAGGAAGGAACTTACTGAAGCACAGATAAAAACTCTGCTTGGGTGTATTGGGTGTCTATGTAGTTAGTTACAAACTTGCTGGGACCACCTGAGTCTAATATTAAAAACACTCTTTTTTTTTTTTTTTT
>VXBX01006680.1:160184-190198 GCA_013400415.1 Scytalopus superciliaris
GTCCCCATTGCATGAAACCACAGGAACCCTTGGCACTAGCAAGTGGAGCTTTGCCAGACTGGTGTGAACAACTAACAAGCAAGTGTCCTTTCTTAATTCCATTTGAAACAAGACAGTTGTACTTCACATGCACAGCATTTGGAGCATCAAGGTAAAAAAAAAAAAAAAAAGATTGCTTCCATTCTATTTTTGACATATAATAGTTTCTAAATTGCTGATTCACAGAAGGACCTTGTCTTAGTGGGACAGATTTTGTTTGCCAATTGTGAAGCATTTTGGATAGTAGAAGGAAGAAGATGGAAGAGTTTAGAAAGATATGAAATTTTGTTTTTTAACTTGAGCTGAAGAGTTGCTGGTGTGCTTCTAGCTAGGTTATCCTGTCAGGCAGTAATTTGACTGGGTTGCAGTTCATTGCATAAAGGACTGAAAAACAAAATAGAAAACATTCTGAAAATCATGTGAATTGGATGTATTTTGAAAACATATACCAAATTACATATCTCTTTATAGTTTGTGGAATTGTTTTGTGATTGTTTTGGTTAATTTATTTTTAATTCACTAAATTCTTGAAAAAACAGGAAAAATTTTAACAAAAAGATGTTATTTTGAGAGTTACTATTACTGCACAATGAAACTGTAACAAAATCAAACTTCATTTAAAGGTACCCTGTAGAGTTCATTACCTAGGAATCCTTAACATTTTGATTGCAGTAGTGATGACCTTGAGAGTCTGTAGACAGTGTAGACCTTTTTGCTGATGTACTTTTATCTAATGAGAAAAAGGTATTAATTTTTGAGAGTTTTTTTGGCTGGTTTTGCTTGTTTTGGAAACCCAAGCCTAGAGAGAGAGTTGCAGAAATTACTATTGTGTCTGATTCACAGTAGAAATGCCTCATGAAGAGTATAAAATGAGGCATTTAAAAAGATAGTAAAAGGAGAAGAGAAGTTATTACCTCACAGGATATCAATTTAAATCTTTTTATTGTGTAAAAAATTTAACTTTTACAGAAAAATGATCCAGAAAAATTGACCACATGTGTTGGGGTTTTCTGTTTGTTTTGGAAAAAGGTAGTATTTCAGAAAAATTTTCCTTTAGAGAGATCCTTCAGGAAACATTGTCTATTAGTTACTTTGTAAGTAAAGAGCTTTCTTAAGCTCTTAAAATAGTGGAAATAGTTCTTAAAACTCATTTTGTATGAACTGTGGGTGTGTCTACATCTGTCATGACACTTGACCATATTTGCAAAACAACCAACAGACAGTAGCTTTGTAGATAGTTTATTGCTGCATAGATGACAATACATACAAGAACCTGGAAATTTGGCTCTGTGTAAGTACTGTTGTTAGAGGCAGCTGTTTTTCCTTCGATAGTAGGGGTTCATTTGTGTATGATTGCACTGGAACTTTGGCTCTGTGTTGCTCTAAGGAGTGTGTAAGTAAACAAATCTTGCTGCGGAACTTGGTCAGTATCAATGGGGTGATGTGCATCTGCCTTACAGTATATAATGAAAAGTGTAATACTTGTCTGTAAACGGGTTTGAGCATCTCTGATTAAAAGTTCAAGATCAAGAATTGTATTGTTTTCACTTGGTGCTATCATCAGGAGCTGGTGCTTATATCAAAAATCATTTAGTTTTCTGACTTCATAAAATACAAAGTAGCCCATATTGGGGCATTTCAGGTATGTTGGATAAACACTTCAGTTTATACTTCAAAAATAATTAGGAGGTAATTAGTACTTAACAAGTAACATTTTATTAGTGGCTACTTTCCAGTTTTCATGCTGGTAGACATCCAAGTTTTAAACAACTTGGTTGTGTTTTTTCCCAGGGCAATTGTATGGCTGCAGAACAGACGCGAAGCCACTGTTGAACGGACAAGGACCACAAGCACAGTGCGACGTGATGATCCAGGAGAATTCAGAGTCGGACGCCTCAAACATGAAAGAGTGAAAGTTCCGCGAGGTGAATCCTTGATGGAATGGGCAGAAAATGTCATGCAGATTCATGCAGACAGAAAATCTGTTCTAGAGGTAAAGCATATCTGCCTAGCAGAGCAAGGTTAGATAGCTATTTCTAATGTACCGGACTGGATAGTGAATATCCTGTTCCATAACCAACACTGAACATTTCACTAGGATTTTATTATTAACATCCCTTATGTTTTTCTAGGTTGAGTTTTTAGGGGAGGAAGGAACAGGACTGGGTCCTACCTTGGAATTTTATGCATTGGTTGCAGCAGAATTTCAGAGGACAGACTTGGGAGCTTGGCTTTGTGATGATGATTTTCCAGATGATGAGTCTCGTCAGGTATATTTTAACTTGAATTTTAAACTGGGTACTTGTGTAAAAAAAAAAAAAAAAAAAAAAAAAAAAAAAGAGAGCTAGATATTCAGGAAGAAAGAACACATGAACATAGAGAAGCTAGTCATCATGGTCAAGAATGACCACTCTGCTCCACAGGGGGTTTTTACCTGTTCTCTTTTTAACAGAGAAGTAGAGTGTAAGACGTTAGACTGTGTAGATATGTTATTAAAGTGACCTTTAACAATGTTACCTTTTTTTTTTTGTGTGTGTCTCTTAAATCAGGTTGACATTGGTGGTGGATTGAAACCCCCTGGCTACTATGTACAGAGATCATGTGGACTGTTCACAGCACCATTTCCACAAGATAGCGATGAACTTGAAAGAATAACTAAACTCTTTCATTTCCTTGGAATTTTCTTGGCTAAATGCATTCAGGACAATAGACTTGTAGATTTACCCATTTCTAAGCCTTTTTTTAAACTCATGTGCATGGGGGACATTAAAAGTAACATGAGTAAGTTGATATACGAATCACGGGGTGACAGAGACTTGCACTGCACTGAAAGTCAGTCGGAGGCTTCTACGGAAGAAGGGCACGATTCCTTGTCAGTGGGAAGTCTGGAAGAAGACTCCAAATCAGAATTTATTCTTGATCCACCAAAACCTAAACCTCCGGCCTGGTTTAATGGAATTTTAACATGGGAAGACTTTGAATTAGTAAATCCACATAGAGCTAGGTTTCTAAAAGAAATTAAGGACCTTGCAATTAAAAGGCGTCAAATTTTAAGCAACAAAAATCTGTCAGAAGATGAAAAGAACACAAAACTACAGGAATTAATGCTGAAGAATCCATCAGGTTCAGGGCCTCCTCTTAGCATAGAGGATTTGGGGTAAGAGTTTTCATATTCATTTATAGATAAGCAAACAGTGTTGTGTTAGAGACAAAAACGAACACATGTAATGAAAAGTGAAGATTCCTTCATTTTAAATAGCATCATTGCAAGGGGGAATCATTAGAGATACAGCCATATTCTTCTTCCTTGGTTTGAGGATTTTCTCTTCTCACTTGCTCAGTTTCCTAAACTTTAAACCAAAATATGGCGATATGGCAATGTTGTATGACTCTGGAAACACAAATCCTTGTAAAGATCTTTAAAAAAAGTGTGATTCAGTAATTTCTTTGTTATGATAATGGTTGAAATTTATCAAGTTTTTTGGAGAGCTTTTAAAGAGGACAGACTGACATTTCAGATTGTGCTCATAGGGCAGTGTTTGAGTCCATGTTAAATAGAGCACGTGTTAACTTTTAGCAAATGTCAAAGACAAAGTGCCCATACCTGTGTAAGCCTGTGTCAGGATGTCATCCTCTGTAGTTTTACATACTCACTTTGAAACAACAGTAGTTTTTCTACCATTAATATTATGGGTTACTTGTTAAAATCATATTGTGCCACAAGGATTGCGTAGTGTCAGAGTTCAGTAATTGCTTATGGCCTTGGAATCATAGCCTGTCCTGAGCTGGAAGGAACCCACAAGGATCATCCTGCATAGGACAGCTCCAAGAGTCACACCCTGTGCCTGAGAGTGTTGTCCAAACACTTCATGAACACTGTCAGGCTTGGTGCTGTGACCACTGCCCTGGGGAGCCTCTTCCAGTGCCCAGCCACCCTCTGGGTCAAGAACCTTTTTCTATTCTCCAACCTAAAGCTCCCATGACACTTCAGGCCGTTCCCTCGGGTCCTGTCACTGTCACCACAGAGAAGAGATCAGTGCCTGCCCCTCCTCTTCCCCTCAGAAGGAAGTTGTAACTGCAATGAGGTCTCCCCTCAGTCTCCTCTTCTCCAGGCTGAACAGACCAAGTGCCCTCAACCACTCCTTGTATGGCTTCCCCTCTAGGCCCTTCAGCATCTTTGTAGCCTCCTTTCAATAGTCTCTAATAGCTTTATATCCTTAAAGGTCTTCTGGGCTTTAACTGGGCTTGTTATGGAGAGCAAGCAAGTAGCACCATTGAAGGCCCTATGTCCTTAATATGTTAAGTGGCTCTGTAACTGTTAGTGCTGGAAATTAATGGAAACAAATTTTCTGAGCTTATGAACTGAATGAAATGATTGAAGTAGTTTTGAACCTGACAGGTTAAAGATATCAAATATATGAAATTTTCAATTATCAAATCCAAATAAGTAGTGGGTGACTATGTGCATACCATGCATTTGAAACCCGTATTATCTGTGTAGTCCATTACTAGTTCTGGACTGTTGTATATACATGAGCACTGGTACAAGATGTCCCACCAACAATGGTTTGAATTCTGGTGATATACTTTGGGGTGTCAGGGATGCAGGCTGTAAATCTGCTGTATGTACAAAAGTAATAGCAGACCTGTTTGCAGTTATTAACTATCTTTGTATTTTGAAGTCTAAATTTTCAGTTTTGCCCTTCATCCAAAGTCTATGGGTTTACAGCTGTGGATCTTAAACCGGGTGGTGAAGATGAGGTAAGGAAACAACCTACTTTTACAATTTAACCAGCAGTTAAATTTGTATAGTATCAGTGATAACTCTAATGCACAGTGAATTCTTACAGTATTTATCTATTGTCTTTCCAGACTGTAACCATGGATAATGCAGAGGAGTATGTAGATCTCATGTTTGACTTCTGCATGCATACTGGTATTCAGAAACAAATGGAGGCATTCAGAGGTAATTTTAAATAGAACATATATGCAGTTAGGTGGAGTAATTGGTGTTTAGGATGTGCTAGTAGTGGCATAGAATGGCTTTCATGATAATCTTTTTAATTAAGAATGCAACAGATAAGATACTAATTTCAGAATACCTTTGCATTAGTTATGCCATTTTTCATCTTGAAGAGGTTCCATTTACTTTACTTAAGAAACTGTTGATTGATCCTGGTTTGACTAAAATACAGTTGAAATGCTGACATTATTTTATAAACAATGTTTGGACTCATGTTTAACTGTATCTTGTACGAATTAAAGATGGCTTCAATAGAGTCTTTCCAATGGAGAAGCTGAGTTCCTTCAGTCATGAAGAGGTTCAGATGATTCTTTGTGGAAATCAATCGCCTTCTTGGGCAGCTGAGGACATCATCAATTACACCGAACCCAAACTGGGATATACGAGAGATAGGTACTGACATTCTGAGGGATTTTAAAATACTAGCTAAAAGATTACTTTCAGTGATAAAATATGCAGAATGTTCGTTAGATTGGATGGCATTGGTAGTTGCTGAACAGCAAGTGATTGTCTAAAAATGCATGAAATGATCATGTATGTTACAACTAATAGGTTAGAAGGTCCTTCATAGTTTTGTTATGAGAGAGAATAAAAAAATTATTAAAATGTGAACAACTAGTGAAAATGTAATGGCAGGCTATCAAAAATAGCATTTTAGAGTTTTTATTCTCATGTTTGGTGGTTATCACTTTTTTTCAGTTGGGTACAGTTGTTACTTGGCCCTTATTTATTCTTTTTCTCCTGAAGTGAAATTTAAAAAGAACGTGTACTATGCAGGGAACAAATACACTGATGGTTGGCTATCAGGAGGTGGTCTTGGTGTTTTGAGGGTTTTTTTGGGTTTATTTTTTTTGCTGCTTGTCGTGTTTGGTAGAAATGACATACAAATTCTGGAACTATGTTCGTATTAGCTTGATGAAGGATCCTAGTCTAAGATTTTGTGTGGAGCAGTTCTTCCATTGACCCTGCCATGCATGCAAAAATGTAGCTGAGATTACAATGCATGATACCCGAGGGAATGTTTCAGCAGGCTGTGCTTTCTTCATGCCCTCTCCTCCCCCTCATTCCCTGGGCTGGTAGGGTTGAAAGAAGCAGAGGGTCTCTTGAACATCTACTGTAGTCTGTTACATTTTTCCTATTTTTTTTGTGAGTGTCTAAAACAGGATAGAAATGAAATCATATGTAAATTGACTTTATACTGCTGCAGTGGTACAGAAAAAAAATCCTAACATTATAGGCAGTTGGATTCCTTTCATAGAATGTTCGAGCCCTATCTGCTTCTCTGCCCATTCATATGCAAGATACCCAAATAACACTCCAAGATAAGTATGTACCTACATTTTTCAGCAAGGAGATTAAGGAAGTATTTTTATGGATTTTAAACTGGTTTATTCTTAATACTCAATAGGCCCTAGAATCTTACAGTGTCTGCTTAAACATGACTAAAGATCATAATTCTAGTGTCTTAAGAGAAATTTAAAAAACCCACCCACTCTATTGTAGTGCTGTTAGAACTAATTATTTTAATTTATTTTAAGCCCTGGATTCCTTCGATTTGTGAGAGTCTTGTGTGGTATGTCTTCGGATGAGAGGAAGGCTTTTCTCCAGTTCACCACTGGTTGTTCAACGCTCCCACCGGGAGGACTGGCCAACCTACATCCCCGGCTCACTGTTGTACGCAAGGTATGGCCTGCTCAGGTCCCCCTTCAAACCAGCTGCTTTGGCTTTTGAATGGAGTAGTTTCTGTGTTAACAGTGATGATTTTTATTTTATTTTCAGTTTTTAATTTATGGCACTATGCTGAGCTTTCAGTACTAACCTCTGTTTCAGGTTGGTTCTCAGACTTCATATATCTTTCATAGATTTCATATATAAAAATAGTTCATATCTTTAAATACAAAAGTGTTAATGTACAGATAAAGCAAATATATTTATAAGTAGCTTTACTGCTGCTACTGTTTCTTGACAAGTGGTGTTGCATATGCACTAAGTGCCATAAATTAGAGGACTTAACTTTTAGCTTCCGTATTGAGTGCTGTGAACAGCTGCAGTAAACATTACTTTTTTTTCCTCAGGTTGATGCTACAGATGCAAGTTACCCATCTGTGAATACATGTGTGCATTACCTAAAGTTGCCTGAGTACTCTTCGGAGGAGATTATGAGGGAGCGTCTGCTGGCCGCTACCATGGAGAAAGGCTTCCATCTCAACTGAGCCGCTGGCCGCCATACGGAACATGAAAGTGTATTTTGATACTAGCGAAGCCTCTTGTGTTTGTGTGCAAAAAATATGATCTCCACGCTGTGCTCTGATGAGACTTGCCTTTTTTCACCTGTGAGGCTTTAGGAACATGTGGAATGTTTGTTAGCTGCTAATGACAAAAAAAATCCTTGTAACTACACAGCCAGCAAGAAATTGGCACAGAACACTGTGTGATGCTTCAAGGGCTTGCACAACTGGAAATTAAGGTGTTTCTGTTTGACTGTTCCAAAGAACAGATCATCAGATTTTCAGTGTTCACTGATACAAATTTCTAACAGTGTATTGTGTAAAGTTTGTCATTTAATACCTTGTACACTACAGTTGCCATCACCGATCCCTGTTTTGCTGGCTTTAAGCTAACTGGTCAGAAACTTGCTTCCTTTAAAACTTAGAGTTAATGGGCATCTCCAGCCTTTTCTTTTTTAATGGTGCCTGCACTATTGGAGTATTTTAGTGGGTTTTGGCATATAATCATGCACAACCATTTTTTTTCTTCTTTTTCTTTCAAGTGGGAATATATTTTGATTTCTCAAATGCCCTGCTATAAAGATCAAATCCTTAAGTGTGTTTGTGCAGCTCAACAATAAAGCTATTAAAAACACTGGTTCCTAGTGCAAGGCACACTTAAAGCAAGTTTTACTTTTGGTTGTATTTTCTTTGTATATTATAAACATTTATTTAACTTGTTGCAGTTTGAAGTTTAAAAAAAAACCACCCAATGTGTAAGCTCAAAAGTAATCAATCATTAAAATGTTTGCAACATATAAAACTGTCTCCTCTGAATACTTCATTAGTACTTATTACATCTTTGTACATGTTCTGAACAATGTGCCATACTTTTTTAAGGTTTAAAATAACTACTTAAAAGAACTACTGATGTCACAAATTCATCTGTGTTCAAATCTTTTCATAATAAGACAACACAACTTTCTAAGAACTAGTCTGGCAGTGATACCCCTGCATGTGGCAGGTTTTGGTGCTCTTCAGTGAGCCCATGTGACTTGAGGTTAAAGTTCTTCATTACACTGGAATAAAGTCTGGATCAGATGATACAGTTCATTCAGCTTTACTTGAGGTGGAGCAGCTGCCTTGGTTTCAGCATGTGGTATTTATTGGCAAAACATGGATTATAGTAAGGTAAAGTGAGATGACAAATATGCCTTTAAAGATATTAAAGTACTTGATACCAGAAAAAAAGACAGACTATTTTAGTTGAATCTGTGTGGTAAGTTTTGTTCTGTACCAGTTCTCTTTGGTAGCAACCTTTTCTCGGGAGAGAGGCCATGCCAGAAGATTCTGCCTTGCACATATAGATGAGGTTGATGCCAGACTTCTTTTCACAGCATTGTTTTTTAGATTTTCCCCAGTGCAGAACTGGAGGGGAATCTCCACCATGTCACCCACTCCTGTGCCTGTCATGCTTCAGTAAAACACTTGTACACAGGTTTACGGAACCATTTGCTGCAGACCCAATGTCATCTTGCTTGGCTGAATGTGTTAGTGTGTTCAAGTCATGTGGATGATTCTTACAACATTCTTTGCTCCTTAGAGGACCCGGGGTTCTGGTTGCAGATTTTATGTGGTCAGTATGTGTTTTCACACATACAGCTCACACAGAATATGCCTGTTCAGTATCAGCTTGTGCTGAGGGTTGGGGTGAAGGTTATGAAGAAGGAGCCAGAGAACTTCATTCTAGAAAGGTAAGTGGCAGTAAGCTCGTGTTGCTGACTCTTCCATGACTTACAGTGTATGCACGTGTGAGTCAGCATGCTGTGTGCCTGGCAATGCAAGTCAGTGTAGCTATGGCCTCCTGCTCAAGAGGGGAGATTTGATTTGGTACCTACCTGGTACTGAGAAACTTACATATCTCTTATTACTCATATTTTGTAAGTTTTAATCTTGGTGCATGGATAGCATATACAAGAGAAAAAAATACACTGGTATGCCAAAATGAAAAAGATTTTGTGTAATTTATGAAGCCAACATGGTAAAAGATCATTAAACTTCTGATTTTAATTATCTTTTATGAATGTTATAATATTTAAGTGCTAAATACTTCTAGTTACAACTTACACAGTATGCAGAAATGCTAAATACAGCTGTACTTTTGTATTCGTGACTTGCATGGCAAAGGGAGGGAAACCAACTTTTTGATGAAGGATGAATCTAGTATAAAAGTGGTCATAAAAGTGACAGAACTGAAATAAATCAAGTTGGTGCTTAAGGGAACAGCTGAAACTCAGTTTGGATCTATATTTTCTGTCTTCTAGGTCTAGCATGATGCTACGGAATTCCAAGTGATACCTAGTTGGTAAGTTTCCATTTCTTTATCTTCAGTCCATTTTAAAATGGTTGTCCATGCTAGAAAGATTTCTGCTGGGTCAGTAAAGCTGCATCTGGAGGCATCTATGTGTTTAGTTGTATCTTTCCCATTGGGTATAGAGAGTATAGAAGAAATGGAAAATATTTTCCAATTAATTTGAATATTGCATGAATTGGTGTTGTGACATCAGAAAATGGCTGTCAGTATATTCTTGATGCTTTCTCCATTTTTTGTAAACTGCTTTAGTCAATCTTGCATCTTCCTAGCTTTCTGCCACTTTGTCAAGCACAAACAGAGGGGCAAGAATTCTGTTCCGGTTTGTTTCCACGATGCAGCCATTTAGCACCATTTCATCCAAAATGATGTGCACTCTGTCCAAATTGAACATGATCTGGAAACATTTCAAGTTAAGTATATTTTGAACAATGTGAAGATAATTCAGAAAAAATCTTAGGCACTTAAGTCTTTAACCAAAATTTACAAAAGTAAGTATTTCTTAATTTATTTTTACTTACTTGGCTCTTTATTTTAATAGAGCTAGGGAACCAGTTTTAAATGACACTTTCTTCTGATCACAGAGCAGTCAGAAGTTTGTAGTAGAGAAGCTGAAGCCCAGCAGGATCCCATTCTGGAAGACAGTAGTAGTACTAGTACATAGTAGTAAAAGCAAGCTAAACTTAGATGTAGGTGGTTAATATCACTGTCTGCCTGAGCACCACACACTGTGTGGATATAGAATGTTATTAAGAGATAGCAACCTTGAATGTGAAGATGCAAATATTCTGCATTCTTCCTAGAAAAGTAGTTGCCAAATTCTTAAAAATTGGATTCTCAAATTTTTCTTACCTTAAGTTACTTAACACTATTTGATCTGCTTGGAAATAGCTTAAGAGGAATATGCTGATATGTAAAATTGAGTAATTTATCTAGCAATAAATCTCATAAAGAAGAGCAAAAGTAAGTAAATGGTTCATATTTTAAATACTTTCTAAAATATATTTATAATCTCTAATATTCACCTATAGGAAAATAATCTGAAGCAGTATATATTTGTTTAGTTTGCTTCAGTGTATCAGAGTTGTGAAGTATGAAATTTTGTCCATAACCATGTCTTTCCTTAACATTATCTAACAGCATCTGTCTCAAAACCCCCTGATGACAGGCCCTACTCAGATATTAAGTGGTGGGCATTCATGATACATGAGTGCACTCATGCAAACACGACTGTTGGGTGCATCCACTGAACAACTGCAAAGGGTTACGGAGTGAAAAAACACTTGTATGTTGCCATTTATCACCAGAACCTGAAATGGAAACGGGCACAGCAAAACAGCCTGCTGGGTGCATCTGTTGTGCCTCACTGACATACACATACATATCCAGAGGCGTGAATAACCCTTCATCTGCCTTACTCTCCACCTGTTGCTGCTTTTCAAATGTGTCCTTTGCTGTGCTCAACACATCCACTTTGCCTTCATTTTGTGCCTTCTAATTCTTGCCTGTGTCTGGAGGGCTACTGCAGTGGAGCTAGCAAGATACTGTATCTTAACTTCTAAATACATCTTTCAGCACTTCTTCCCAACTTTGGTATGAGTCTCGAGTGCCTTCTCTGCCCATCATGCTATTTTTGACACTATGGACTGAACTCAGGAAAACAGCCTGAGTTTGCTCTAGTCCTTGTGTTTATGTTTGTGGACTTCCCTGCTAATCAGTGGAGCTGCAAGAGCCAGGTTTTTGAAGGTATTTTCCTCTGTTCAGTGTGAAAGAACTAAGTCTCATTTTTTGAACATGACTCAGGCTTTGAAGAAGAGTGCTCTGTCTCATCAGTTCTACTGGATCTGACTTCAGCAGTCAGCTGTACTGCTCTGCTAAAGAGCAGGAACAGTGGGAGTATTGAACTCTGTATGACAACAGCCGAGGAGCCACATACTTGTATATATTTTTTCCTTCTAGATGGTAAGTGCAAGTGGTGGGGAGACAGTATCTTAAACCACTGGAGCTGCAATGGTACGAGCTCATGAAGGGGAACAATAGGCTGAAGTCAAGAAATGGACTGAACATCTCCATGCCTACTTTTTTTAGCACCTGGCTTTGAGAAGGGAACTCCTTAATCTAAGTTAGGTGCCTTATTTCCCTGCAATGAGTAGGGAAAGCCAGGCCCATCAAACAATTGCATCAAACAATTTCCAGGTTCTAGAGAGTCAGGGCTGAAGCCAGTATTTGGGAATGCAAAGAGGGAGACTTCTGTGACCCTTTTTCTTGAATTCAGAAGCCCAAGTCATTACTTCAGGGACTGATGACTGGCTTGATCTCTTTTTAAATGTCACAGCAGTAGAGATACTGCCTTCCTGAAACCTGTAGAGGACAGAGGCTGAGTCTGTCCCCAGCCTGGGGAATTCCAAACACACCTTTCTCTGTGTGCAAGCTTAGCTGAGCTGGTAGCAGCTGCACTAGCTGCCCTGTACTTAGGGTTCTCCTGCTCTCTGTAAAAGTTCTTAAATTTGACTGTCTGGCTGGCGATGAGAGAAGCTTACGATTTTCTCCCTGTCTTGGTGAGTGCTTCTGCTGCATACACTAAAGCAAGAAGAGGGGCACAGGGTATTTCATGTCAGCCTTGTGTGTGACCACCCTTCTTAGAGCTGAAAAGCAGAAGCTTGAACCTGTTCAGGCTGAATGGTCAAAGAAACATGTATGGTCAAATTGATGCTCCTGCTAGCAGGCTGTCACCTTCTGCCATTTTAAATGCCGTGAATGCTCTGAACTTGGTGCTACTGTGTGTTTGTGCAGAAGGGGAAGCAATTGTATTGCTGATCCAGCAGAAGTATTCTGCTTGACCAAGAGCACAGCATGGCTAGGTACGTGTAAGAGCAAAATGCAGGCCCCCCAAACACCTTTTTACTCGTTACTGTTATGTGAGAAACTATAGCTGTCAACAGGATCTTGGGTATGCCCATGGTGCATCAGATGGCTGGTAATTGCTGACCTAACCATAACCACCTAATTTAATTCTGAGTTGTATTTTAAATACCAGACTTCCTCCTGAGCCTGACTACAGGCCTAAATTCCTTCTAAAAATCAGACTCATGCCTTTCCATGCTGTGGAGCAGGGCTATCCTTACAACTTCAACAGTCACTGTTTCTATGGTGCCAGAGACAAAGGCAGTAGCTTTACTTTGCTTGGCAGCTTAAAGATTGCAGACAAACTTCTTGCTATGATACACTTTTCAAGTAAATCAGCCTTTACAGAAATATTCTAATCTGAGAAGTTAGGATTTCTCATTCCAGTAATGTGAGAATTTTTAGGAAGACAGCTGTTTTTCTGCTTAGTGTTTACCTCTGGCACTGCTCTTCACTAGGCTAGAGGAGCTGTTAAGGAAGTTAGACAACATTCCATTCATGTTTCAACAAGTGATAAAGCCAACTCCTCCTGGCTTTTAATTTTTACACTCTACCACTGATTCACAGTGTCCCTGTTCCCACAGCAGAATCCCGACCTTCCTCTTCCTTTGACAGTTCTAAGGATCTAAAACCCAGACGACTGGATCAACCAGGATCAGTGATGATGCAGCAACCTGCCACTCCCATCTTATTTTTCTGCATCATCTTGTTTAAAAAAAACATTTAAATCACACTTAACACTGCCTTTTCCCATGCTGTATTTCTGGAATAGCAGATACTATGTCAAAGGAAAACTGCCCCCACACCAAAAACAATCTTGCAGCTGTTCCACTCAAACCCAAAGCAGTTCAATGAGATGCCAATTCCCCTGCAGGGCCATTCCAGGTTATTTCCAAAAGGGCCTATTCTATTGCAGAAAGGTAGTACGATTTCTGTCCCTCTGTCATTGGGTAAGGTCACAGTCATCATTCCAGAACCTGCAGTTTCATCTGCAGTTAGAATGGGGATACTAATGCCATTCTGGAAAGATCCATCACCTTGATTTTTGAAGGTCCTAAAGTGTGCTTCACCCTCTGTCCTCAAGCTAACATCACAACTTCCTTTCTCAGTTCTCTTCCCACGTCCCTTCACCATGCTGTTCTTGGCAAACAGCTGGATTGTACAGGGAGCAACCTTGGCTCTTTTCCCCTTCCTGTTTCACCTACGCTCTGTGGTTACATCTCGCTGCAGGCACGCAGCTCAGCCATTCACATCGGAATGCTCTGCCCAGGGAGAGAGATGTATCTCGGATACTCTGCAAGGCTCATCCTCTCCACCTGTCACTTGTTTGGCAAGTGACCCCAAATTTCAGGGTTTAAAGCCCTGAAGTCATAGATCCACACCCATCTGAAGAGCACCAAAGCAAACCAGTCTGAGCAGCTGGCAACAGGAAAGAGCCGTGTTCGGTGTGTGCACTGCCGTGTGCTCCACCCAGAGCTGTCATTTAAGGCCCTGCTTGCAGTAAGAATCCTGGCTGCCCACAAAAGAGTATTAAGGGACTTTCACTAGATCCATACTTTTTAAATAAGTATGCAGAAAAAAACATGTGGGGAAAGGTGAGTCCTCCCTGGTTTTGTCTTACAGATTTCTGGCAGTGCTGCCATGGCTGTGTCCTAAGCAGCTGGGGTAAATGGTACCTACACTATTGGCATTTTAAATGTTATGCTGGCTTTTGGTAACTTTAAAAGTTGTCCTTCTTACAGACATTAATGGTACTTTCTACTATCACAAAGAGGTTTTATGACACATACATACTAAGAGGAAGCAAATGTGACAAGTGTTTTGTCTCCTTCCCCCAAAACACTATACAGACAGTTGAGCAGGGTAGGGGAAGAAAGGAGGAAAAAAAAAAAAAAAAGACTTGCATGTGATAAATAACTTCTTCATATAGAGACATTTTAAGAGATTTGAAGTTTTCCAGGCAAATAATTAAGGGTGTGTCCAGGCTTAACAGATGATGAAATGCAGCCAACACCTTGTGATCATGGAACACACCCAGGAGCACAAACAAAGGCTTTGTAGATTACAGCACAGGTATGTACCAGGCACATGGATTGCTACTGAATATACAGCACTACACAACCTTGATTTCCATCCTGGACACTCATCTTCAGCTACAGATTAGTTGGAGTTGCTTATTTATTTAATCTAAGGTCACACATTCTGACTTAACTTTGCTAACACTCACTTTCAGTAACTTTCAGCCTATCTAATGGCCGGCATATTGAAGGCACTGAAACCTATGAAATGCTTTCTAACCATTTCTTCCTCAAATGACTAAGCTGATATCAAATAGGAGACAAAGGTGCCTTCACGTTCTGTGAAACTCTAGAACAACTCAGCTAATTTTAAGCTAATCCTCATAGGTTTCCATTTCATTCACTTATGTTACATAGAATATCCACTATAACTTTTAAAATAAACTTCCTCTGGATCTGTGCAAACTGAAATAGTATCCTTATAAATTCTCAGAATAAATTAGTCATTCAATTTTCTCACTCCTTAAATGCACTGTATTATCAGTGTTATTCCACAGGCAACTGAAGAATAAAATTGATTCACATGAAGGCATTCCCTGTATCAAAGTTTCTTATCTATCTGAGGAGGAGCATTAGCAGCTAGTTGCAGTGGAATGTAATGGCTTTTTTGGATCAAGACAACATTCTTCAAATGCTTGGGCCTAGAGTACCCTGTTCCCCCCTCCCTTCTCACAAGGGGAACGTAAGTATCTGTTTCTTCTGGAAGTTAATAATGTGACTCCAAGTAAGGTTTGCTTCACCAATTCAAGCAATAGAAAAGTCACCTTTTGTAATTTTAGAAACTGCAATACTTACCAGCATTTTGTTCCCCATAAAGCTGCTATGATAACACTTGTGTTTTTATAGTCTCATCATCATAGTGAGAAAGTAGTTCATAAACCATCCAAGCTGGAGTTTTAGAGCTACAGACAATCCCACCTACTTATTTGATACACAAAGTGAGACTTGTCCAGTGCTATTAACACATCAGGACACAACACCCCTAGGACAATTTCAGTACTTGTTCATTCAACTGGCCCAACAACACTGCTAACCTATATATTAAAAACAAAGGGAACAACTTTAGAGATGTTATGCCATTCCAGCATAAGTACTCTTAAGTGTGCAACTGACTTTCAAAATGGAAGTGGACATCATATAATGGCTAAATGATTTACAATTCACATGTGAAATCTTCTGTAAAAAAAAAGGCTATTCTAAAGTATTTAGCTGGTCAGTAGCTAATAAGTGTTAATTTTTGCAGTATACATGAAATAACTTCACAATTGTTCACGCATTGTTTAGCATGACACATGCCTATGTCATACATATCAATATGATGTATGAATCCTGTTGGGCAGGATTCATATTGGACCCAAGTCCCTGCCCTGTGCTCTTCCTGACAGCCGACTCCAGACTGAGGCTGTGATACAAGTTACAGCGCGGGTGCCCTGGGTGAATTCAAGTGTGCAGACCTAAACCAAAGCTGCAGTCTTGCCTCAGCTGCAGCTGCACTACCAGGAACAGTAGGGTAATGAACTAGGTCTGGGAAGCTGAAAGAAGCAGTGCATGTGCTGCAGGCTTGGCGTGGACTCCAGGGACATCTCAACTGTGTGATGGTCTCAGCCTTTAGATTTAACTGAGTATGGAGTAATTATGTTCTGTTTTACGTGGGTTTTGATTTCATGTAATTTCCTACTATTTTTTTCATGTTAGTAAACACTACTGGCTATATAGAATAGCCACTATCACTTTTAACACAAACTTCCTATGGATCTGTACACAAACATAATAGCACGGAGTCAGGAAATTGTTAGTCTCCTGCCAGATACTCTGTAAACAAAGACTGTGTAAATACTACTCGGTGTTCACTGCTGCAGAGGTTCAGACAGTACTTTCTTCATCAGATACTTTGCATCCAAGCTAACTGTACTGAATATAAGAGTAAGTGTGAGACCACTGGCAAAGGCAATGGTTTAATCTCAGACAGGAATATTATCTTACACATTATGAAAGCCAGATTGATGAATTATTGCTTGCACTGCAATAACAGCTAAAGCACTTGTCCAGACTTTGTATTGTTCTTCTGGGTCTGCTATTCAAGCTGCTGTCAAAAAGAAATACAGTACTGAATGACCTTCTTCTTTATTGTTACACCTCTAGTTTACATTTAATACTGAGGGCATCTCACTTAATTTCAATTATTTTAGATATCCTTTCAATTAATGAAAAGCTCTTCTTCCTATAGAAAGCTCTGGGGTCCTTAGCACATGGACCTGTTGGAGCAAGTCCAGAGCAGGGCCAACAAGTTGTTCATAGAGAGATGAAGCACCTCTCCTGTAAGGAAAGGCTGAGAGAATTGGGTTTGTTCAGCCTGGAGAGAGAGGGTTTAGGGGTGACCTAATTTTGGCCTTCCAGTAATTGAAGGCAGCTGACAAGAAAGATTGAGGTGGACTTTTTACAAGAGAATGCAGTGACAGGAAGAGGGGGAATGGTGTTACTGCTGTTTGACTCAAGACACAGTTGTAACATTCAGTTATTACTGCAGGCATTTCAATATCTATTTTATTGTAAACGTAAAGAAAAAAAGTGAAAGCCTGAAGTACTAATTAATTAAGCATGAAAGTTCCCCTATGAATGTAACTTTTCATGTACTTAGTTTTCTTGAAGCAAGCTCTCCCTGTCTTACTTTAAATGGAACTAGGCTTATCTTAATGATGGAGGATTTAAATAGGTGACCCTTTTGAACATCAGTAATGCTTTCAGAAAGGTGCCAAAATGGTGCTACTTACTCTAAGTGCAAAATTGGTTAAACCTCTGCATTGTCTTGACTGACAGTCAGTGTTATGAAGACAGTATGAACCGGATCATACACCAAAGATAGACAAACGGATTTCTGATACTGAAAAGGATACATCTAATTCACTCTGCAAGGGAAAGAGATAGACAGTCATTAGTTAGTTTGATCTCTCATCTCAGATGTGATCTTTCGTCTCATAATTGTTAAACATTACACATCCCTTTAAAGGATAAAGAAACTCTTCAAAATAACTATAGAAAATTTTAGGGCGATTCAGATTTCTGTTCTGCACTGAACAAGTACCTGCTCTTCTCTCCAACACTGCTTTGCCTTACATGTGTTACCTGCCTGTGTAATCAGTGCTAATGTTTTACTTAGAAAAAACCACTGAGGTCACCCACAAGTAACAATTTGAATATAGGCAGTGCCATCTGAATGAGTGGGTGGAAAGCCAACAGCTCTAATCATGGCAGTTCCAGCCCTATATTCTCTCTTCCTCCTTCTGCAAAAACAGGATGTTAATGCCAGGTTTATGCAGCTAAAAATGCTGCTGCAGATCATTTCAATAGCCAAATCTAGACATTGTATATACCCATGGCTGTGGTAGTAGTGGCTGCATATATTAGGAAGAGTAAGGCAAGCCCAAGCTTTGGACCTTTGGACCCTTAGCACCCTCCAGCCTCAGCAACACAATTCTTCATACAGTCATCATTTCCCTTCTAATTTTGCTCTGGATTTACCCCAAGTAGTATTATTCATTTAACCAAAATGTCTGAATTAGAAACCCTTGTGGTCTCTCTGCAGTCAGCAGAAGAGATGAGGATCTTCAACAGTTGACTCGGCACACTTGAGGCATGACTCATTTTCTCGAGATACTCATCAGTCTCCACTGCCAGTAATGGGAGCTTAGGATGACCAAACTTCTAACTTAGGTGCCTCAGTTAAATATCTAAACATAGAAACAATAATCACAGTCTTAGCACTTAAGATCTTGCACAGTTGGGTGGAGGTTCCCCAGGCTCTGCTAAAAGAGGGACTCTTTATCTGCTACTACAGAAATTTAGTTTGCTAACATGGTTTTCATTCATGGTCTAACCCTGGTTTTAAAGCAGAGTCAAACTGGTAAAACTTTACTAGTAAAACTGCTACAACTTTTGTGGTCTAAAGACGCTCTAAACTGGACTACTTGTAGTTTACAGGCCTCTGCTGAGTGACTGCGCCATTCTTCAATTAGAAGTTTGCAATGCATCACAAAAATTGTATTTTAAGAGCCTGATCAGTTTGTTTCCTCAGCATTAAAAAGCAGTTGAAGACATTGGAATTCTGAACAGTATGCAGAGCTTTCCCTGGGCAGGCATAAAAAAGTAAAGGGGACTCAGAATTACATCTCAGAAGCAAATTTGAAAACTTTCCCCCTAATTCCATTAATGTATGCTCTCATATCTGAATTCAAGCTCTGTAAACTCCATTAGATAAAAATAGATTATGTGAGAATGATTAAAGCTCACAAGCCTAAAAATAATAGATGACAAAATGTCCTTCTAGAGCAGGACAGATGTTCTCCCCTTTCCCAGTGTTCTCTCCCTGTTGTCATCATCATAATTTGGGATTCTGCTAGAATTCTGCAAATCCTAAACATTAATCCATAATAGTACAGATTTATATTTTCTTGCTCTGTGGCTACTGCCAGAAACCCCAGCTAGAATTATAGCCCTCATCTTCAGTGCTCTGCCATTTATCGTGTTATATGCTACTAAAAATAGAACCACTGAATGTGATGAGATTTCTTTAACCACTCCCCTTTTAGCTTCCTCTAGTCTCAAACCCAAAATGCTATGGAAACTACAAAAAACCCCCTGTGGCACGATGGAGTCAGCAAATTTCTAACAACTCTCAGTGGCTGGGTTGCATGTGTGGTGAAGGATTTATACAGACTACATGTATGTGTATAAGAACTCCATCTATTTTTGCTCTGCTTTAATTGAAGAAAATAAAACTTGAGAAGCAGTTGGCAACTATTAGCTCAATTAGAGAAACAAGATGTGACTGAATTTTTTGTGCATTCCTGTGCTGCCAGGATCAAATTTCATTCTTGGTTATCACTGCTTAGGTTGGGACTGCAATCAGCAATTGTAAGAGAGAAATTCTGAACTCAGTGCAGTCAGAAAGGGATATACTTAGTACCAGCAGTTGCAACGGGCTGGTGTGGCATCAGTTGAGATAACAGCCTAAAACATTTCCCAGGCATCTAAACAGTGAAGGGTGCAGATGACTTTTTCAAGCACGTCCTTGAATTCACAGAGGGAGATCTACCATGCCTGCTGTGATACTAGGACTGGGAAACCAGTCACAGACCCTGCATACTGATCTCTTGTATGTACAATTACCAATGTAACACCCTCAAGTACATGGACTACAGAGGAAACTATGCACTCCTCTTTTCTGAGAGGGATATCCAAGACATTTCAGCATAGGCTAACTGTAATTGTGCCAAAGTATGATTTCAGTCAAATTTTTTTGTAACAAGGTTATTACAAACCCTATATTAAATAGCACATGTTCTAACCAGGATTATAACGCTGCATTTTCAAACAATGTGAAAACAAGCAAGCAAAAAAATCTCCCACCAAAAGGAACAGTGTCATTTTAACTGGAGCCATGTCTGATGTTGAATCCTAAACAAAATTACTAATCTCTGTAATAGCTGTTTTATCAGATATCCACTGCTGCATGACAACAATATGGGAAGTACAAGTACAGACTGGTTTTTGAGGTTTCTTTTGCTCCATCCCTCTGATCTTGTTCAGTGAGAGTGATGTCAGTTCCCTGCTTAATGCTTACACCTTCGTAATCACAAATCAAGTTCATTTGGGGAATTAATACTAAAAACTGCATAAAAGAACTGCAAAGAAAAACCTCTTTATTTCTTTAAAGCATATAAAATGCCCATGGCTAATTTAAGAGTACATGACCCAAAGAAACACAACAGTACATAAAAACATGCTTTTCTAACAGAAATATTTCTGGTATTCCCTGTCTGATGATTTTAGTCCACATACACTTTTACCTCTCTGAAAAATCAATTAATCCTGCTTTCCTCCCCCAGCCATAATACTTATGCTATTCAAAATTCTAAATTAATATTAAATAAATATTTTCTCCTTTGATTCCCTGAAATGACACATTCACTAAAGCTTTGAAAGAGAAAAAATGTTTCACAATAGATTCAGTGTCTCACTCACCACTCTGCTGAAGTATTTGTCCAAAACTTCCACAAAATTATGAATTAGTTCATATACTGCCATCTCATTCTGAAATGAGAAACAACTGACTATTAAATTAATATCTAGGAAATTTAATAGTATTGTGTTAATTCAGTTTGTGGTGAATGAAAAGCAACTCGAGAATATAATAAGAGCTACACTAAAGTGCAGAAGCTCAGGCCACCACAGCGAGAGTTGGCGTGATTACCCTGCAGAGGTAACTGCCCCCCAAGAGCTGGGCAGTGCTCAGGGCAGAAGCTTCAGGAAGCACTGCAGTACCCAGTGGGTCTGTCTCACGTGGGATGCTGCCATCCCACTGCATCCTTTCTTCCACCATCACCCAGGTTGGGCACGTGGGCAGATACAGCTAACTGGGTTACACTTACCCATGCCAAAGTCACCCCTGCCAGCTGTAGCACAGAGCCAGGCAATTTCTGTAGTAAAGCCAAAATAAATCGCCCCAAATTGCATGTCATTATAACCCCGATTTGAAGACACTGTGGGAATCAATAGCTACCTTCCATACCACCCTGTTAATAAGGTCTTCAACAGTAAGCTTTGACTAAATTCCTGAGTGCTGGGAATCAGCGTAAGCAATAAAGCCTCACAGGCACAATCTGAACAAATGCAGTAACAGTACTTGTCAACTTTCAGATACCTTTCTTTTTTTTCCCTTTTCAAAAATGAAAATAAATTGGCATCTTTCTAGCTGACAGTATGGGAATTTTTCTTTTGGCCAAGAAGGTTAAAAGCAGTGGGAAGTCACCACATATGAGACAGCTGACTGGCTGTAATGCTAGCATTAGGTGAGAAACTCCACCCCATCATATATTTATATAATCAAATATAAATTTGGAAAACAGAATCAGTACAAGACTCAGGAAGACTACCTCATGATAACAGTTATGTCTACTGCTAAAGACTGAAGTCAAACATACTTAATTTGCTTTTACACATCTTTTTATTTTCGAAGAAATAAAAATACGGGGACATCTTTGTTTAGTTGGTTTGGATTTTTTTTTTCCTTTTTCACAATGACTCCTTGAAATTCTCTCGTTGCTATTGAAAAATTCCATACTGGAAAAAGACTTGAGCTCTTGCCTGTGAGCTTTTATTACAGGAGGGTATGTAATTTCTTACCTCTGTCTGGTCGATGCCAACAACCACAAAAAGGGCTGCATACTGTCGGTACACCAGCTTAAAGTCCTTATACTCAATGAAAGAGCACTAGGCAGAAGCGAAAGGAGTCAAACATAGCAGCTGTCATTTAAGCATACAACAGTGCTCAAAGAGACTAAGCTTTCAGGTTTGGAAGACCCACAAAGAACAATGGATTTCCCAAGATCCACCAAACCATTTTGACTTGAAAGAAATTTAGTAGGATAACTATTACACAACACTATTCATCTACTGGCAGAAAACGTGCCACCACTTTTTAAATGGAAAAACTGGAACATACAGAACTGAAGTGACTTGTTCGGGGTTATAAGGCACCCAATACTTGCCCTAAATTTTCATTTGCAAGCCCCTCCAGAAAGATCCCTAAAGGTCATTTTTCTATTAAAAAAATTATCAATATTTTAAAGTAAAAAGAGCATTAGACTTGCAGGCGCAGGGGGAATTGCCATGCCTTTCCCGAGAGCGCAGGAGCCAGGAGATGGCGCCATTACACGCCGCTTTAGGAGACGCCGCCGCCTTTTCTCTCTGCGGTTCCGCTCGGTCCCCCAAATGGCAGCGGCAGCGCCGGCAGCTCCTGCGCTGATCGGAAATGCCCTGGCAACAGAGGCGTCAGCAGCTTCATTTCTTTACCCACTGTCACGTCTGCGGACTAAGGTACTTTACAAGAACTGCTATTTTTTCTGGGGCTTGCTAGAATGAAATATATGAGGACCACTGCGCAAGAATAATAAAGAAACTGGCTGTGGAACACAAACCAAAAAACTCCATTCACAGTCCAAGTCACATATTGCTCCTCTAATTCAAGTCAATGTGCAGAAGTTCGGTGCTTTTCTTAAAGAACCAACGGCTCAGTTAAGTGAGCCATGAAAATCTCAATTTTCATCCAAGAAATTTGTCGAGTTTTCTGACTTCATTGCAGAAAGTGTGAACACTTTTTTTTGAATAAAGAAGTCTAATACTGAGGCCTAAAAATTTGTGTTTCAAATGCCCCTGTGCCTTAGACAGTTTTTGTAACTTGGAATCCTCTATCCTAAGTTTTCTTTTTAATGCAGAGCTGTCAGTACTCTCCCTACCATCTTCTGGCAAAGCAGCGGTAATATCTCTCTATCCAGATCTACAAGCTGGACAAGCAATTAAAGGACAAAATGAGTTTTTTCTGGACTTCTGAGCTTCTTCAAACAAATGAGGAACCTTTATTATAGTGATATACAAAACTCCAAAACCTCTGTAAGCCCCAGAAAAACATATTTGTTCAGTGCAGAATAACAGTTCAACTGACTGAATCCGTAATGTAGAAACTCAATCTTTTTTTTTCCTGGGTACAAATGAAATAATGACCTGAAATGGAAACTGATGGCTTTTCAGAATTATTGACATCAAAGATGTGAGATGTAGATAAAATAAAAACTACAAAACTTACCTGATCCTTTGAACGGGAAAGACAGTTTTTAATTACTTCAGCTTCCAGCATTGTCCGTTTATTAATTTCTACATGCTCATAATACCTAGATAGTCTTGTTTGACCTTGTTTGTTAACCATAAGAAAAAATTTTATCATTTCTTTTTTGTTGATCTCAGTAGTGGATTTGAATACTGGGTGGAGGAATCAAGAAGAGTATTTCTGTGAGAGAAAAAGAAAAAAGATTAGTAATACATAGAAGTAAAGACTTCCTAAAAGTTAGCCAGCCCAGATCTGCATATATTTATGACTGAGTTTATTGCCAAAGCACAGAATACTGAAAAAAGAAAACTCTAATCTTTTGCATACATTCCATGAGTAAAATTCCATTTTTTCCCCACACACCTAATCACAAACTATCTAATAAAGAACAGCTTTCACATTTTCAGGCAAATTAGTTTCTTTGTAGGATTTGGAGAACTGGAGGAGTAAACAGTTACTTCTTCATAACCATAGACCTACTCACCATTTTGTTCTTGCATGCTAACTGGTTTGAACATTATCAGAAATTTGGCCAATACCAAACCAGAAGGTTAATAAAGCTCCTAAGAGCAAAACTGGCCTCTGAGCACATTTTTCCCCCTCTTGTATTTAACAACTACATCCATACCATCATTGTATCATATTGAAGGGAGAGGCAACAAAGGGAAATGCATGGGCCACAACACATGACCTTTTCTTTAATGCAGAATGAGAAACTCCTAAATATTTGGGTATCTGCAGTATCCACACACATCTTAAGCTGGACCAGAAGCCATTGAAATCTCTTTTCTCCTGTCTAATTTCCCACACTGATGCAAAAGGTAAATTCTGCACTTAATGAAAGCTAAGTATGGGTCTTTGATAGCTAATGAGAAATCTGTTCATGTTAATTACTCAAAAGAGCTTAATCTCAATCTAAATAAATATTGACCCACACAACACCACTGAAATATAGTTGTAGAATATAAATATACCACATGTAATGTACAGTGAGCAAAGTTATTAAAAAGAACACAGCACATATCAGAATCTGCTTGCCAAACAACTGACATCTTTCATGTTTTGAAAAGTATGGAAAAAGAGTAGGCTACAGATAAAATTTTCCTCAGTGTACTATGGTTTACTCCTTATACAAAGAAGTTTAGATTTCCATATCTAATTTCAAATGTATTTTTACTAATTTGACTTGATACTGAGAATTCATTTCTTAGTTAAGTGACACATGCTCAGTCCAGGATCAATCCTCACAAGAGAATCTGTTTGAAATCGTTAGTCTCAGAGCTTTCTCACCTCCACCAGGCATGTGAAGTCTCTTCAGGGGCACACTTCTCTTTAGTCACTCCAACAGAGAAGTCATGGATGCTGCAATGGTGCACGCAGCTTGTTCACTGCACATGGGGCTTCTGAATCAGCACAAGTTGGTCTCTGAGAAAGAATGAACCAGGTAACTAAGACAAAAAAGGGCCCAGAGGAAAATGTATAATGGGATCTTCACTGTTGGTTGGCAGGTAGGCTGACATTTATGACTACATGGGAGAGTACCATCTATGCAATCTTTACGGGTTTAATATGTGGCTATTTTTTTCCCACATTCTATTTTGTATCGCTGCTTGAAGTTAGAGCTGCAATAAGATGTCTTTGTATTTTGAAGCATAAAGGTGAAAGAGTGAGCTGATGTAGTAATTTTTTGATACAAACTGTCCAAGAGCCAAGGATAAGAATGAACAACTCCTTCCAGCTCTGAATGAGGCCCCCTACCAAGGGCCAACCTCAGGACAGAAGGAACCTGATGTTTTAAAGCTACTTAAGGAAGGGCTGTGGCATGACAGAGAAACAATCTAAGAAATGCTGTCTGTTGTTTTAATCAAGCTCAGACACAGGAGACCAAAAGCACATTGTTCCTACCAACTGCAAAACATGCGTCCGTGCTAAACAGATAATGACAGTGACATAGACAGCCTTTCTTTTTCCGTCTCAGTTTTACACTTCACCTTTGTGTTTGGCACTGCTGAAGCATGAACAAGTTGTTTCCAAGTTGTTTTAATAATTTAGTCATAAATTGTACCAAGGACCGTAAGTCCTGTTCTCAGAAATCAGCAAGCTACATAAATCCATCCTAGAAGAGTAAAGTAAGGCTTAACATGACTTATATATGTGGATATTAAAGCGGGACTTGACAAGAGAAGAGTAAACTATCACAGAGTACTGACAGAGCTGTGGTACTGTGAGTTACTGTTAAGCAATATATAACAAGAAAACATACAACAAATTGATACATATAATCTTTTTGCAGGATTGGACCCTAATCCTAATTATTCCTTCGTTAATCTAATCTTTGTACATGGTTAATCCCTTTCTGATGTTCTGACTCTTATATCTGCATGTATTCCTATGAATGGCCTGGATTGTTTTACATATGAATATACTTTGGACAAGAATTTATTTTTAATACACACAAATGCTCTTACCCAGAATAGATTAAAAAATGTTGTAACAGAGGTAGAACCATAGTAGCACTCAAATGTGTTATCTGCAGTTTATGAGACAATTATTTTTCATAGGATTGGAACAGGTGATTAACATACATAGGAAAGAGGTCCACTAGTATCACTAGTCATTTCTGTATTTCCCCACCAGCCCCAAAGATGGCTTTCAAAATCTTAACAGGAATTTTAGTTCATATAAATGGCAGCACAAGCACACAGTTTTGTGCAGAAATGCTGGAATAAATTAACATGTTCCCATAATAATTTTTAAAAAAATTTACAAAATGCATGCAAGCATAGCTGTGGAATCTGACTTTGAGAATAATGCCAGTGTTAAAAATATCTTAAGGGTTCTTTTAATTTGCTTTAGAACTAATTCTGAAAAAAATCACTTGTAGAAATAAAAACATTTGCTTGCACAATTTAGGCAAAAAAGAGAAAATTACTGAGTTTTGTTTCTAGCAAACAAAGATTATTTCTTCTGTTTTCATCTTGGCTTTCAGATACAGACAACATTTTGAAGTGAGGCTTGCATATATAGAATCCCAGAATCGCCAAATATTCTGACTTGGAAGGGACCCACAGGGATCATTGAGTCCAAATCCTAAGTGAATAGCCCATATGGGGATCAAACCCACAGCCTTGCGTTATTAGCACCATATCAACTGAGCTAATCTCAGTATATAAGTTTTATAAGATGTAAAGAAACCTGTGAAGTATAGTAAACAAACAAAAGCCTATCTGTGCATGTTGATAGGTGGAGAAACCCCCATTACTTCTATATATTTGAGAAGCTACCTTTTATGGTCAGCAATCAGTACTCTACTTACAAAGACAGCTCCATTTCTTCTGATACAACTCTTACATGCCTTTCTGTGCATTCTCACGCACATGCCTGCATGTATCAATGCACATATACATGAATCACGAGGCTTTTATGAACACAGAATCAAATGGTTCGAGGGAATTGGTGACAAGATGCAAGCCTTTCATATCTCTGGCATTATTTTGCTCATTTTAGTAATGAAAAGACATTACTATCTGAAGGCTGTTTGTCAGAACTGAATAGGCTGTCTCATTCCAGGTCACTGGACAAATATCTGCATCACAAATGGGCTTAGGAACTGAAGACTGGAAGAGACTATTGGGATCCTGATGGACTATCAAGTCCAACTCTCCCCATCACAGTCAACCATGCATTAGAAGTTTTATTCAGAATAGCCTATGGTAAATGCTTCCTGCATATCCTGCATACCCCATCTATAAAACACCTACAAAACTCTGCCTCTGAATGAAGACTCCCTATAAACAAAAACCTCAGAAGGTATCACTTGGGGAAAATGTGACAAGTCTTGAAACTGCAAACTTTCCTTCAAAAGAAATCACCTTCTGAAGAGACTGAGTAGAACCCTTACAAAGTATTTCTTCTGTATTATTCAGCATGCGTACAGATGACATACAGTTTGACTACTGTGATTTAAATATGCACAGTTACAGAGTGTTAGATCTCACCCTCATTAAAGTATCTCTTGAAGATAACTATCTCTGAGAGAAAACTCCTATCAGGATTGGCTTGTGTGACTCACGCTGCCACGTGACATCGTTCAGGAGCTGCTTCCAGAACATGTCAGCTCTGCAGGCTGCATCACCGCATGAGGCACCTCAAAGTAAGCTGGCCCTGTTTGAGTCACACCCCTAAATGATGTCTTTTCAGATAATGGCTGAGATCTCTCAGAGAGGCAAAGCCTGCAATACCTGTTCTGTGATAAAAAGATCTTAAATTGTCAGTAAGGCCAACCCATCTGATTCTATGTGCAGTAATATAAAACATATTTTAACCATAATTTTAATTACTGCTCCAGCATAAATACAAGCACTCAATTTAGTTTGTCAGAGATTTCACCAATATTTACACATACTCTGACACACAAATTATAAAAACAGAAACATAGCCTAAGTTTGAGTCGTACTTGCAGTGTCCTCATAATTCAAACGAGATGTGTATCTCTCAAGCTGAAACCACTCCAGTCAATGTCTACAGATTTGGAAGCATTTTAGTTACTGCACTCTAAGAATGGTTTGCAACATTCTAGGCCTCTCAGATAAAATATGTAAATAATCGATCAAATCTTGAAAAGAAGAAATGCATGACTACCTATTTACAGAACTGCTTTACCAAGAATTAAAATCAATGTTAGACAGAACTATATGCAAATAATTTACTGCACTGTCCAACTCTATAAACAAGTTGATTTTCTGCATGCAGAGATCTAATGACACTTTATGTGTGTACTAAATACAGAATCATAGAATATCCTCAGTTGGAAGGGACCCACAGGGATCACCGAGTCCAGCTCCTGGCCCTGCGCAGGACTATCCCCAAGAGTCACACCATGTGGCCTGAGTATTGTCCAAATGCTTCTTGAGCTCTGTCAGCCTTAGTGCTGTGACCACTTCCTTGGAGAGCCTGTTCCAGTGCCCAGCCACCCTCTGGGTCAAGAACCTTTTCATAATATCCAACCTAAAGCTCCCCTGACACAACTTCAGGCCATTCCCTCAGGTCCTGTCACTGGTCACCACAAGGAAGAGATCAGTGCCTGCCCCTCCTCTTCCCCTCGTGAGGAAGTCATAACTGCAGTGAGGTCTCCCCTCAGTCTCCTCCAGGCTGAACAGACCAAGTGACCTCAGCCACTCCTCATACGACCTCCTGTCTAACACCCTTCACCAAATGTAGAACAAAATGGATTAAACTGGAATTAAAACATTAATGAAAATTTTAAAGTGGCTAAATGGTAGAGATAGAGGCACAAGCAGGTGCAGCACAGGAACAAATATTTTTAATATATATGTTTATTGAGCTTCCTGGCTATAAATTTATAGTACAAAAACATGCAGCAAATGAAGACCACTCACATAATCAGAAACCTTGGTCTTCCTACTTTTGTTCTGACTGTGGACAAGGCTTTAAGTAAAATCACATGCAATGTTATGTATCAGTAATTTTTGTATTCTAGTGCTTATTACTGTACACATTACAATTCATCCAAAGATGAATTAAGTATGTCTATGTGGCTGTAAAACAGAACACTGTGTTCAACTTCAGGATCAAGGATTTTAAAAAAGCAACCTTATTAAGCTAGGGAAGTCAAGAGAGGAAGGAAAGAGTAAAAAAAGTTTTCCTTTGCTGTTGTCAAAATGCTGGCTGAATATAGTAATGGAATTAAACTGCAGTAACTCCCACATACTCAGGGATGAGGAATGTCCCGCACAACTGGAGCTAAACAAAAGGTTACACTGGTTATGAGCTAAGTCTCAGTTTTTAATAATGATTAGGTACTGTCAGTAGACAATGAAGAGAAATAAACTGAGGTGGAAAGGAGCTGGATTTAGATTGTCTAATCTGTATGGAATCAGAAAGACTGTACAGTGACACTTTAGTGGGAAATGATTTAATGGAAAGAAAAGACTAGATGAATTAATTGAAATATCAATACACACCTGAGGAGATACTAGGAAAGAAAGGAAACACCAGTACTGAGAGAAGCAGTGTATTTTTTCAGTAATTAACAGAATTCCAGCTCTGTCAAGAATGGGCCTTGTTTAGGAAACTGTCCATTTTTTTACTGAATGAGTACAGCGTGTAAATACCTTGAAGAGAGGCTGAACCAAAGGCCTACCTTAACTTAAAAGAGGTGACCTATGGATCATTTCAAATAGGATGTGACAACAATTTATAAATACCGCATTTCAGAATAGTATTTGGCAATCAAGGTAATTTCACCATATGCAAACTCCAGCATCAAACACTGCATTGCTATCACTGATAAAACGGAGCCAGACAAAACAGACCAGCAACTTCTTGCAAAATCTTCCTAACGTGGGAAAGACTTTTGAAGAGCAAACACGGTGCATGGTCTGCCTTCCCATCAGGGGGGCATACATGACACACATCACAACTGAGGTACCGTGAGGATGACCAGAAATTAGCCAGCTTCCAGAAACACACCATAAAGTCAATAAATGTAGTGTAGAGCCACCTCCCTGCAGGGCACTAAACGCCACTGAACGGCGCCGAGTCCCACAGCCCGAAGTGTCCGGCCCGCCCTGGGGAGCAGGCCCCGGCCCGGCCGCATTCCCGCCCGGCTCCCGCAGGGGGTTCCCGGGGCCGATCCCGGTTCCCGCAGGGGGTTCCCGGGGCCGATCCCGGTTCCCGCAGGGGGTTCCCGGGGCCGATCCCGGTTCCC
>VXBX01006680.1:190836-282715 GCA_013400415.1 Scytalopus superciliaris
GGCGGGGGCGGCGGTGGCTGCCCCGGCGCGGGCTGTGACCCCCCGCACCCTGCGCTGTGACACTGCGGTGCGACCCCGCAGCACACGGACCGCGGGGCTACCCGGGCGGGCCCTGGGCAGCGAGCCCCGCCGGGCCCCGCACGGACGGACGGACGGACGGAGGGAAGGCTGGCGCCTCCCCGGAGCTCAGCGAGCCGTTGCTTTGGGGGGCAAAGAAGGAGTCAGGAAGAGGCAGGAGTGCCTGCCGAGCTGGGGGGGCGGGGGGGGACGAGGAAAGGGAGTAAATCTCAAGTAAAGGACTTGGCCAGGCACTCTGGTCTGAGACAGGTCGCTTTCCTTCGGACTCGTTTCTTTGGAGATTTCATATCGGAGGAGAAGAGTGAGGAGTCAATAACTCTGCAGCGTGGTCATTTCGTTATACAAAAAATTACGAACTTATGTCGGGAACAGAAATTGAGTAACTCGTCAAGGTAGAGAGCAAGTGTTGAAGTTGCAATATATCTCTTGCTTTTAGTAATAGAAAGGATAATTCTACTAGCTGCTTTTGCAAGTAAAAATAAAATTATGCATAGACTATTGCAAATTTATGAACATTTTACAAAATCCACTGAATGTGAGGTATCCGTATAGGAGCCATTATCGTTTTATAGGCCAGAAATGTACACAATAGCAATGTTAAAAAACGTTAACAGATTTTATCGTGTCCGAAGAATTTTTCATGATTTTTGTGCTGAGTGAATGTTTACTGTCTTGAAGTGGCATTCCATCAAATTGCACTGTAATTAGAGTTTTCAGTAACCTGCTACAACAGCAGCCAAAGTTTCCAAGGCATTTTCTTTCAAATTTTAGAACCAAGAACTATACCTGAGTCTGGGCAACTCTTTCAGAACTTCTTGGCTCTGTAATAAGCATGTAACTTGTGCTATTTTTGTTACGGCTGTAATTAAGAAAGAACTTTTAAAAAGCCACCAAGGCTAACAAATGAACAGGTTTCACTGTTTCCTTCACTTACTGCCAGTCTTAGAATTTTAAACCTTGTGGAATGGCTGGTTTTAAAATCAGTGTGGTGGACATTGGTGGTGTTTTTAGCAGAGGGCAGTATACTATTTCTGTTGTTTTCTCTAGTGTCTTAGTAATATAGCACTCTGTTTACAAATAAGTTGCTTAGTGCTATTCATTAGGAAACAAAACCATCTTGAAATATTTATTTATGGGGTTGTTACTTTGAAACGAAGTACTGCGTTCTGTACCCTAATGTCAAGAGCAGTTCAGAGACTTTGAAAGTTCTGTCTGACTGAAAAAGCACTGCTATGAACTCATGTGGCCTCCAGACTCCCTGGTGCACTCTTGCCAAGTCTGCTGCTTTTTGTTTGTGGTTGCTGTTTGTCGTCCATTACCACACTTTCAGTTGCTTGTTTCTGGAGGTACGGTAGTAGTTCTCAGCCGGACTGTATATGTGTTGATTCACGTATGTGTGCTAAGGGCACGAGACAGAGACAGCATAGTTGCTGCACAGTGAGTATGCATGAAGGTGGGGTTTTTTTCAACTTCAGAAGCCCAGGATAGAAGGGGAGGGGAGGAAGGCATTACCTTTGTATTTTAAATGTCAGCCTGTACAGTGGTGAAGACTGATACAGGAATGTGTTGAGAATATTCTTGGAAGACAGGTGTTTACCTGGCCTGTGGGGTTTTTTGTTGTTCTACAACTGGAGTTGTGAAGCCACAGTACATTTTGTGGCTAATAGAATTTTAATAGTTTGGACCCTAAACAACAGTTTCGTCCACTGAAACTGGTGAGAGTGTTATTCATCTGGGTGATGTACAGGTGTGAGTTTTTTGATGATTGAGGCCTTCTGGGTTGAAAGGAAAACACAAATTCCGTAGCATGACAGTAGATAATTTTTACGGAAGTGAGTGTTGGATGACGTAGTTGCAACTCTCCTGATGCAGGTAATCTGATCCTTATCTCTTAATTTTTCATTAAACTCTGTAAACATTGTTTGTCAGTGCTGGCAATTACAAATTCTTTATAACTTTGCAAACCATGCTTTATAAAAAGTGACTTAAATAACTTAATAATATGCGTGATTTTATTTATCTGTTTGGAATTTATGACTATTATTATTCCAAAGACTAAGATACTTTCTTACCTGGGATATGAAGTTAATGGGACTCCTGTGTGATCTACCCACCTACTCCCTTTCTTTCCCTATGTGGTTGAAGTGAATGGAAGAATTGCCCACCCTTGGTAAGACTACTCTTTGCATACAGGGATGATGGTGCAGGGAGAGATGATCTGCAGTAGCAACTTATTCTTTCTTGGATCTTGTAATGAACCTTTTTCTTTTGTTCTACCTGTCTGTGGGACACATTTTTGTAACTAATTTGAAGTACATATTACTCATTGTGTTAGGGTTTGTATGACCGCTGTAATGACCAACAGAGTGTCTCAAGCCTTTTGTATCTGAAGTCCTGTACTGGTAGACTTAAGTCTACATTTATATCAGACTTTGAATCTAAAATATTAATAATTTTACACTTCTTTCCAATTCTTCAGATGCATGGCTGTTCTGCCTTCGTGCAGAAATGAAGCAGCATAATCATGGGACAAACCTGCATGTGCAAACCAGTATCAAGTATAGAAATGTCAAGTATCAGGAGTGCAGTACTTGAAGCATACTATGCTTTTTTCCCTTCACTTGAAATGCTGACTGCTGCTGCAGTAACTTTTAAAGCAAGCATTTACTTGGGGCTGTGTTGAAAATAGGTAGTCTGGCCTTGCAAAGATCTGTTCACTGTTTGGTGAATTAGGAGAAAGATTTTCACTGTAGCAATGTTGTGTAATTGTAACTGTAACTTTGATCTGTCAATCTCATGACCTTGATGTTGGTAGCTGTTATACTGAGATACATTGTCTATCTTTTCTAAGTCATTTATGCACTTCAGAGGAGTTACAGCACGTCCATATTGTTGAATGTTGTGTGTTTGTTAGAAGTAATTATTTACTCTCGGTACTGAGTGGCTCGGCAGTCTCCTGAAAGAAAAAGAATATGGCTCCAAACCCACGGTGAAGATACATTAGAGAAACATTTAAAGAAAGAAGATGTGCTAGAAAGGAGTATCATAGGAAAGCTTGCAACTTCGTGGGGAAAATCAAGAGAGATCCACTTTCTTATGGGGCTTACAGTCTTATAATGCTTGGCTGGAATAAAGGTCTACATTGTGCAGTTTCTTCCGGTTTTCTGAACTAGATGTAAGTGAGATGGATACTTCAAAATCACACACAAATATGTTGGGAGAGAATTATCAGTAGGTGGTACTTCCAAATGTTCTAATGAATAGGAAGAATAATTAAGAAACGTAAACATGCAGAACGAAATATATGCAATTTGAGTTTAAATGATAATGTTTAAATGATACAGCCTCTTAAGTAACTTAAATGTGCATAAAGATTGATATGATTGTTAATACATTTTTTTGTCATATAAAATTACATCTTTGGTGGCACACAACTGAAGTTCCTAGTTTATCAAATTTTACAAATACTCTTTTTCCCAACTATTCATTGACATTATGGAAAAGTTTTTTTATCTAACATTTTGTGTTCTTTATGTAGGTGTTTAAAAAAAAAAACCACCAAACCCCATAGATTTCAGATTTTACTTGCATGCCTCTCCCTTTCCCTTTCTTCTGGGGAGTGCAGAACTGGCTCATTAAAGGAATTTTATACAGGACATTCTTTAAAAAAAAAAGTGTATCTTCAGATAATATACATAGAAGTGTTGATAGCATGAACTAAATGAGACTGTGTTTAGAGTGTATATATGGTCATGCTGTATTTCAGCATTTTTCAATGCTTCAGCATTTACAAAGTGTAGTAAGAATCAATTGCTGAAATATTTGGCTGTATGTGGCTTGTTTTACTTTGTTGCAGGTTTGAAGGGGAGATGGAGGTAATGTTGGGAATGTTTCTCTCAAACCTGGAGGAACAATTAATGCTTCTCATAGCATAGACTTTGCCTTTTGGCAAGCAAATGATTTGTTTTGATGGTAGATTGCAAGTGGAAGTAGTTTTATGAGGGTTGTAGAATGGTCATTAGTTTGTTGGAAACAATCAGTATGTCTCAGCAGCTAGGGAACATGAATTAAAAACAAGTATTTAAAAAAGCCCTGGCTTTTCAAGAACTAGTGAAATTTTAGGCAGGGGGTTATTGTAAATGCTAGTGTTCTTGGGTGAAAAAGTGTTTGCATTAAGTTCTTGGAAGAAAATTTCCTGAGGTTGTCTAAGTTCAGAGGTGTACTGTCTTTTTGATTTATAAGGGTTTGGAGTTTTGGAGTGTTTTCTGCGGTTTATTCTTTTGTTTTTATGCTACTCCTGTGGAACTGCCTGCCCATGGTTGGATGTGGCATGCTGAGGTTGGTGGTCTGATCAGACAAGCTGTTCTTGTGTTCTCATGACCAATGAGGTAGCTTTGAAAGGGAATCATAGGATGGTTTGAGTTTGAAGAGACCTTAAAGATTATGTAGTTCCAACCTCCCTGCCATGGGCAGGAAAGTGCTTTGTTTTGATTGTCTGTGAATATACTTTGTGCTGTTTTGATACAGACTTGCCTAAATAACAACCCTTATTGATATCAGGGACATTGATTGTGATAGAATATGCAAAATTAAGGCAGGAAATGCAGATGCTGCAGTTGTGAAATGCACAGTGCATTTTAACTACATGCATTGTTTATTGATTGCATTCTGGACGGTTGAAGTTGGAGATATGATTAATTGATAACCTGCTATTTCATTGGGTCTTATGGGTGAATCTCAGTATTTATTATAAAATTAAACTTAACTAACTACTAAAGCAGTCCTTAAAAACCACAAAGGATACTTGATCAACACTGACTGAAGTGAAGTAGGTTGTAAAAAGTTGATCAGTATTCTTATTTGTGATACTTGTAAATGCCATAAGGTGTGTGTGTAATAATAGATGTGTCTGAACTGGCTAAATTCTGTTTGTGCAAGCTCTTAAGGTGCTTGCTGTAGCAGAGGTGCAGAAGTACTTCTTTGTACAAATAAGTAATGCTTGTTCATGTAATATTTGAATATTAAATACCTTTGTTTTATAATGAAACTTTTTTTCTGTATAAAACATACAGAGTTAAAAACCAGAAACTTGTGTTCATTAATCATTTTTCTAAGCTAATAGCTAAAACAGCTATGTATTTTCTAGAGTTAAGTCCCTTTTGCAGTTTAAAGCACTGAACTGAGAGTTCTGTGAATTTTGGGTAGAGGGCAATTAGACATAATCAAGGGTTTCCCTACTGTGGCTTTCCATAAGCTGTTTAGTCTAAACTGCATTAAGAGGCAGATTGCCTCTGGTAGAACTTCAGGTGCCTGTTTACTGAAGGTTGAAAGTTGGTTCTTCTGTCCGTGGGGAAATCTTGCCTTTCCTCACTGGATTCTTGGCAAGACTTGCCAATTAAAAATGTGCGGAGCTGCTTCCTATTTGTGTATGGATAACCTGTACAGAGAGGACATGATTGTAAATTAAAAGATGACTGCTGTATAACAGAGCTTACCTTAAAATATACATGTGCAGATTTGGAGTAAGGCAATTCCTTGAGAGAGTTCAAGATAAATACAAATACGGAGATTTTCTCTTGTGGAAATAATATTGTTAATATTTCCTTTATTTCACTATAAAATTGAGATAATGTTTTTGGCACCAAGGGATTAGAGTGTTCACTTAAAAAATGCAGTTTTTTCACTTCTCTGTTTATGTCCTATTCTTTCAATTTTAGTTTTTAAACTGCTGATTTATATGTTTAACATTTGTACAAAGTTTTTTTCCAGTATTCACCTCATGGAGATAAAACAATAAAATAATGCAGCGCATTGAGTTACATAAAGGGAACAGGAAATACCTGGATAGCTATGAGGTTTATTTATGGGAGGATATTGGTCAGCTGTGTAATTTTTTTCTGGAATATTGTTCCTCACTAACTCCCTTCTAGCAACACTTCATATAAAAGTGGGTTTTTAGTGTGTAATAATTGCCTTTTCATGAATGTTTTTGGATTTTTTAAATAAAGTTTCTTACTTAGACACAGTGCACAGAACTGTTCATTCAAAGTGGTTACTCTGGTGAGGTTTTCTTTTAGGCATAGTGTAGAATTATGTGGCACATAAGTTACATAACACTTCTTGGTGAAGAATTACCTATTTTTCGTTTGTTTTTTTTGTTTTAAATACTGGACATGTATTTTATTTCTTAGTTTCATTTCAATCATGCCTATGAGAAATCTCACTTTGGGGAATTTTTTATGAGGGGTGAAGTACCTGTTGATATAATTATTTATTTCATACTAAAAGTAGGTTTTGAGGTAGTGCTAGGTATTCTTGATCCTTTTTGTTATTTCAGAAGTTGTGAGAAAGTGATAGGGATTTGTTTTTCCTGAGCAATGAAAAGTGTGGCTGGGGAAGTTGGGTCCTCCAAGTGATTTAACATATCCTCAGGACTTGCAAGGACTTTGTTTGCCTATCTGTTACTTTTCGCCATGCAGACTGTTCTTGAATTATCCTAAGCAATGGCTCAGCAGGATGTTGAGTTTAGTGATATCTTCTGCCTTCATCAGTGCAACTCCAGTGTTTGGGACCAGTCCTGACTCTACCGAATGAATTCAAGCACTCTGTAGGTTTTTCTGCCACTATAGGGTCTTAGAAAAAAAGGCTGGTTAGAGGTAGCCTGCTGTTAGCAATTAAAGGTAAAAATACATTTTTGAGTTCAGAATACATTCCACTGTTACTGAGAGATGAAGTACATTCCTAGCTTTTTTTTGAAGCTATTGTGCATGTTCATTATGTATGTGTTGAAAAATATTGCATATATTGAGTGTAACATTCTAAACAATTGTGCTTTTCTGAATGCTGATTGAAATGGTACTGAAATAGAGAATGAACTTCAGGAAGTCCAGATGCCTGAAGGTCTTTCTGAAGATAATTTTTTTTAAACAAGTTGGTTACTGTAAAATTTCTTCCATTTACTTACCTTGTTTTTTCTTCACCCAAAATATGTGCACTCCTCAACTGCTACCATGTAGGAGGTTAATCATCCTGTAACACTTGTAGAAGAAAAAAAGCCAAACAAAGCCCCTTGGCTTTATACTGGTGACTGCTACAAGAAACATAACTCTGGTGTTTAACTTGAAACTGTGGTGGTTTGCTGTCTTTGAGGATGAGGTGCTTACCTCCTGGGCCCCGGGGTGCAGGAACAGAATCCTGCAATACACCTTGAGATCCCAGGAAAGTAAGAGATCCCACTTTGACAAACAGCTCTCAGGAGAGAGTTCAACAACATGTGAACATGTTTACAAGTTTTATAAGACCTATTCTGTTTCACAGCTTTAGCAGGGTTTGTACAGTCGTACTGATTGAAGGCTGGACTATTGGCTGTGTTAACTCTCTGGTGGAGTACATTAGAGAGCACTGGTGCTGGTTTGTGCCAGGAGGCTACATTAACATTTAGGAGGAGCCAAATACTTGCCCCTTGTCAACCTTCTATGGTGCCTCATTGAAAACACTTTACATACACACTTTTATTTTAATTGTCCTACTCTTGTAACTTTTAATTCCATGAACTTTATCATATTCAGTGCTGTTGCTGTCAGTGTTGCCGTTGCCTTAATGATGCAAGGCTCTTTACACTGTAATACTCTATTCTTTTGTATTTCTGTGTGTATATATATGGCTTCTTATATTCCAACGGTTTATTAGTTCTTGCTTTCTACTGTCTGTTCTTAGGACTCTGTGCTACTGACCTGCAGGTGATGAACATTGACAGGAGTGTTCATCACTAGAACAGTCTGGGTCAGTTCAGATCACTGTGTTCACAGTCTGCTGTGGATTATACTTTCCCCGTCTTCATTCCAGAATAATAAGTAGGTGTTCCTGGTTTTGGAAAGGGTATTTACATTCTTGAGGATGTTTGCCACGCTACAATTCCTCCCTTCCCTTTCCACTCTATAGTGATTGTGAGAACCTGCCACACTACAAAGTACACAACTTCACTCTTTTTTATGTGTTCTTGTACTACACATACTAGTAATAATAAAAAGAATGAGCTTAATATTTTTAGCTCTATTTAGTATTAAGTATCTAACTGTGGCCCTTTGTCATTAGCTGTGTAACTTAACAAAGTAGCTTCATGTTAGTGGAATAATGTGCCAGTATAGCGATGCTGACAGTAAAGATATTTTTAATCTTATCAAATTCAAACACTGTCTTCTGGTATATATATAATTAGTCTTACTGATTGTAGTGGTGACTTTATTGAAAATAAAAATCTTTTCCTATCATAATGTGTTCCAAAAAAAGCCAAGCAATTCAAAGACTATGTGAATCTTTTTAGATACAAATGGTCCAAGGTGTGTAACTATTTTTTGGTTTTATTTTAAATATATTATTTTCAGGGTTCATGCATTCAGGAGAAATGTAGAAAATAGAGATGATAATGACAGAATGAGCAACTGCAACTGAGGATGAACTTGCACTAAAATAATCATGCTGAGTTGTTTTCCTCCAGGACTGCTGTGACTTTCCTGTTAAAAGAAATTAATAAAACCCCTGAATGATCCTGGCTTTATAAGTGAGAGCTATAAATATAGACATTGGGAAGTGATTTCTGTCTTGTGATCTGTGCAGAACTGGCAAAGTCAACATTCCTATATAATGTCCCATTCTTTAGAAGTAGTTAAATCCCAATGAGAGTGTGTAAATAGTGTGATGGATACATGTCTGAAGTCGGGTAATCGCTTTTTGCTAGTTTTTTTTTTTTCTTTTTTTCCCTTTGTGTGGTTGGTTTTTTTTGGTTTTTTTTTTTTTTTGTTTTGTTTTGTTTGTTTGTTTGTTTTTATATTTTTTGTTTGTTTTGTTTTGTTTTTTGGTACAACAGCCAAAGAAATAACTAGGCAACAAGTGTAAAGCATACTGAAACAATTTTTGTTCAATGAAATTTTCTGAATCCTTTCTACTTGGAGACACAGATGAAATAGAAATAGATTTACAGTAAGCCATCTCTTACTCTGGAGTCTAATCTGCTGCTGTTAAGCTTATATGTTCTTTCCATCCTTTTTCTTAAGGCATCAGACTTCAATGAAAACTGGACTCTTGGAACTGAGGCAATTAAGGGATTTGTTAGTTCTTAGTAAGGGCTTTTTAAGAATGGCTGTCTTAAATAAAAAGGGAGTCAGTGCTATCTGTCCTGTAATAGGTGGAATGTACTCAATATAGCCGGTGTCTACTAAAAAAGGCAATGACCTTTTTGTTTATTAATTAAAGCAGAGACCTAAGCAGGTTACTGATAGCCAGTATCAAAGTACAAGTAGTTTAATAGTTTATTCATGTGTTGTTGAATATGCCTGTCCAGGGCCAGAAGTTGTTCTTGAAAAATTAAAGTTAGAAGAAAATGTACAAGAACCCTTGCAGTATGAATTCCAAGACTCCCAATTGCAAAGTAATCCTGATACTTCTTTTAAGAATTTCTCTTACAATTGCCCTGGTTGCACTGCACTTAAACCTGTGTTTTGTGTTCAATTTGTACTGTAAGTTGGGACTACTATGTGGCATTATGTGAAAATTTACAGACCTGTCTTGAGCACCCTTATTATCTGTGTTGCAGTAATTATATATAGAGAAGATAAAAGCATATTCAGCAGTTTATTTTGAATCTCTTGTTATGGTGGTAGGGTTAAATGTTTATGAGAGTTTGGGTCTGGGCAGAAAACTGCTTCAGAGATTTCAAATTCAAGTGAAATTTCTTTAGGCATTACTGTAACATTACTTCGTATAGAATATTTAATTAATGAACTAACATCTGTGATGATGCTAAATGTTTTCAAAATGTCATGGTACAGCTGTAATGGTCTAGAGTGTTTCTCAAGTGGTTTAAACTATCTAATCAGAGGCTAGAGTGTATTTTGCTGTTGGTTGTCCAACCTGGCGATCTGATTTGTCCACAAGCTTGTCTGTGCCTGTTTTCAGTAGCTTTTCAGCAGAGAAGGTACTGCTCACAACCTTTGAATCTCTTAAGCAGTTCATACTGGGATAATGTATAGAATGTTCCAAAAGAGAACATTTACATAGGAAATCTCTATACAGTCTTGTTAATTGAGGGAGAGATACAGTTGATGGTCAATATTTTTGGCAAGAGTCAGGTTTTGTTGCTGGTGTTGCAATTGTGTTGTGGGTTTTTTCCAACTTAATTGATTTTTAAAGAGGCAAAACTGCAGTAATTTCCTGCTGAATGGTAGTCTAATAAGGACTTCTTTTTTTCTATAAAAATAATACTAATTTTTGGCTGACATCTTGGGAATCTGGAGAGGTACCAGTTGACTGGAAGCTGACTAATGCTGTTCTACTTTTCAAGAAGGATGACCGTGGTCACTACAGATCTGTCAGTCACTTCAGTGACTTGTAAAATTGTAGAGAAAATTATTTTGGAAGGTATTGAAAAACACCTGAACATGTTTTTTCACGGGGGGAAAGTCCTGCATATCAAGCCTGATTTCTTTTTTTTGACAAGGTAATGCATCTAGTTGATCTAGGGAAGCTAGTTGATGAAATCTTTTTGGATTTCAGTAAAGCTTTTGATACTGTCTCTCACAGGATCCTTCTGGACAAAATGTCCAGCACACAGCTGGATAAACACATCATGTGATGTGCACCTAACATCCTGTAGTTACTTTTTTTTTTTCTGTGAAAGACACATGAACACTAATATTGTTATTTATTGGAAAAATTGATGCAAAACAAGTTTAAGTTCCATAGAAAGTAATTTAAGATAATGGATGTAGAATTCTTAGTTGTACTTTACATGACTTGGTCTTTAGGAAGTACATACTTTCTTGAAGAAGGGTACTTACATAGACAAAGAGAATTGTAAAGAGAACTTAGTTTGTGTTTGTTCACAGAGCTTTCTTAAATTATTATTGGGAACATGACTGCTTTGAAGCCTTTGGAGCTTGTTTTCAAACATGATTCAGGGATTATTCAACCTATTTAAGAAAAGCAGTTGAAATATGGTATCCATTCTTTTCATAGAATACTAAGTGTTATATCTAGTAAGAATTATTTTGGCTGCTTAGGTTTCACTTGGGTATTTAGTTACCTTGAGTGATGGCATTCAATTTGATATTTGAATGGAAAGATTGTAATTTCTCAGCAGAATTGTATTGATCTTGGTGTAAAAAGAATAACTTGAAGATAAAAATGAGTGAACATTTTGTGAGGTCAAAATGAGCATTTGTGTCTTGTTAGGTGGTGTAGTAGCTCCCAGCATTCTTGTTGTCAGTTGGTTAAAGAACTTACTATGTCTGTTTATCAGCTTTCAGATAAAATTTGCTGTCTCTTGAGCCTGATGTCTGATTGTGGGGAGAAGAACTGGTGTATAGGAACAGTGCCTGACATTCTGACACTGTGGCATGGAGCATTTTAGTAGTTCTTTTGAAGTGTGTTGATGATAATGACCGGATTAACTTCACTTTTTGTGAAGGTAATGTATTAATTTGGTCTTACAGAACTAGAACATTCTTTCAGGAAGATGGCAGTTCTTTTAAAAAGTCATAGGCAGGAGCTTACTTTTCTGAAGGAGTAGTGTCTCGGACTGAAATTGAAAAGGAACGCTAATTTATAAATTAAACTGTGCTCAGTGTTTTGTAAGTTTTTAACTGAAACAAAATTTTAGAAACCTGTTTTTACATAAAGAACACTTGAGTACAAGAATGGTCAGGGAATGATGAACTTCTAAAGGACTTGCATTTGTTATTCAAAAAAAAAAAAAGTTTTTGGTGTCCAGTTTTTAAACATGTATGTTTTAGTCTTTGAGGAGAATGCCCTTTGTAACAGTGTGAATTGGTTGTTTTCAGTCCCTTCAACTTTTTGGGGGCAGGTAGTCTCAATTGACTTTTTCCCCACTGCCACGGACTTCTTGGTACTGGGTGTAAGTCTGTGGACAGACTGTTTACTTTGTTTCCAAAACATGAAGTTTACAGGGTGTTAGTCTTTAAACACACAATTATGAGTTGTAGGAGTTTTGTTATTGTACTATTTCTAAATACCATATTGGTTAAGAAAGTGCCTATAAAAATCCTAGAAAAAAATGAATCCGTGAAAAAATTCTAAGGAAGAGTGGCAGAATGAAGGCAATCTTAGGCTCAGTTTAAGTTGTGACTTACAAGTTTGACCCTAGCACAGAAGAGGACAAAATTGAAGGTTGGATTTTCTATAAGTTGTTCAGAGAAGCTGATGAAGCTTGACAGTACTTTGCCCTGTAGTGAAGAGGCAAACATTTGAATGTGAATGATATGGTGATAGTGGAAAGAGAGATGATGATTTAGGGAAGGAGAGAGTTTTGCAAGCCTGGTCTTGCTGTATCCTGTGCAGGATTGAAGGGGACTTACGGATGAGTAAATCCTCTTGTATCTGTCAGTTTTGTCATTAGCCTCCTTAGGGCTAGCTGGTTTGTCGTGTCTACCACTCACATCAGACAGTTGCTCAAGCATGTCACTTTTCTAGTAGTTGGGATTTGCTTTTAAAAAGCTATCAGGAAGTGATCACTGGAGTCTTAGGAAAAAAGTATCAATTGGGAAGCAAGAAATTTTCATCAGCTCAAGTGGAAAAGATCTGTTAAAAAGGGAAAACACCTTTGCTACTCTAGGTGTAGTAGTTAACTATCCTGATATTTAACTAATGTTTCATAAGGTTCTGCAAAAAATTATCTTCTTTATTTGCAAGTGTTGTTCAAATGTACAGTGATATTAACTAGTTGCTGAAATCTTTTTTTTTCCCCACATCTTTAACCTCAGCTTACTTTATGACATAAATGTTTTCTGTTAACATATGAGAGGTGGTGGTGGGGTTTTTTTTCTGTCTTCCAATTATTTTCTATTCTACAGGATCTTTAAATGTAATGTATCTTTGAAACGTATATGAACTTGATATGACCAGTGACACCTGTCTTACTGTGTAACTAATTAGAGGATCTCAAGACTAATCTCCAAAATAAAGATTGATTTTTATTTAGATATATAAATTTATTTATAGTAAGGTATCTTCTTTCAGTCCTCAATTGACAGTTTAATTATTAATTGTAATAACAATAAATATATAAACATAATCAAGTCTGTAAGAATACACTAAAATTCTTCTAAATACTTAATGCTTTTAAATGCTTCCAGATGTTGTGAAGGAGGCTAAATTTCAGACTGTTCATTGGAAACTATGTGAAGGCTTCTCTTATGTTCCGTTTCCCTTTTGTGAATGGGAACTGAAACATTAGTAGTTGCATAGGTGTGTTCACTCTTAAATGACTGTTGATCAAATCTTCCACCTCCCCAGTATTTTTTAGTTTCCAAATCAGGGTTCTGCTTCATCTTCAGCATAATAAACATCTAAAAATTAAGCTTAGATTAGTATTTTTGTGTGGTAATAAACTTGTGATTAAAAAAAAAAAATCTTACTGTTTTGAGTTTTGTGACATGTCCTGGTAGGATAAGCATACACAGTGTGTGCACTGAGTATACATAGTTAAATTGGCTCAGTATTGCACTTTCAAAAATTACTACAGGCCTTTCCTGCCTTCCTTCTAGAAGTCTGAGTGGACTTAGGAAAACAAAACACAAGCATTGCATTGCAGCTGACATTACTTTAGAAGCTTATTTTGAAAAAAATCAGCTATATGTAGAGACTGAGAGTTAACAGTGTTTAGAACTGAAATGCAAAAGAAGTATACTCACTTACTGAGTATGTTCCTGTTAGGATTTGATTGAAATGTATCAGAAAGGATTAGTGTTTCACCAAGGTAAGATAAGGCTTTTAATCAGTCCTTTACCATACAGGTTTCTTTCATGCCTCTTTTTTTCCTCTATGTTTCACAAGGTTTGAGATTTTGGGCAATTGTTTCAAATACTGCATGTCAGGATTTATTAATAAAATAGGACTATGAACTCCTGTATGGATATCATAATTATTGTATGACCTTTAGGTTACCTATGCAATTTTACCTGCCCAAAAATCTGTAATAACTTCAATGTGAAGATTGTCAGGCTTTTGTGTGCAGTTAAAGCAGTGAAGTGTAGTTTTAATATGACTGCTGCTGTGAGTAGTGCAGAAGAAACGCAGAGCAATAATTCTGAAGTTCTAATACCTTTTAAGTTTCTTTTAAAAGAAAGGGGAGGGGAGAAATTATAATTTTCTTCCCAGGACACTTTTTTATTTATTTATTTATTTTTAATTTTGATTTATGAGCTTCTATAGGAAGTGCAATATTTTTTAGAATTTAAAGTTATGGGTAAGTCATTGAGTAAATTACTGAAAATCTTCTGTTACACTTGGATCAAACAGTTTAATTGCATACTAGGGATGTAGAATATCAGTGTAATCAGTGCTTTTAATTATTCCTATTGTTTAAGGGAAACTTCAGTTTCTTGTCTGAGATCTTAAGAGTTTGGATGAAAGATTATTGCCTGGTTTGCATATGGTCAGACTTCCTATTTAAAAGATAAAAACCCTTCCAACTACAAAATGCAAATATGATTGAAATGTAACATGCCATTAAAACAATGCTATATTTTCAAAGTTTAAAATATTGGATGTTATAATTTTTACTTGTTCTTTTCTGTCTGTGCATTCTTTAGTTTTTTAACCTCAGACAATTCTTTTTTATGGGATCTATAGTGTTCAAGTAGCTATTCAGTAATTCTTTTTATCCTTGAATTCTATCTTGCTTAGTTTCAGGCATTATTTCATGCATCCTTGCACAAATACAAAGTATCTGTCACTCTAACTACTTCTCAAAGCCCCCTGAATTCACTTTTATAACAAAGCTGAGCAAGTTCGAGTGGTGGTTCTCTTACTTGCAGCTGAGGGCCAAGGTGTAGAGGGAGCCCAGAGTTACTAAATGTTGCTTTTGCAGAAACAGTGCATCTCAGGGATCTGTGACAACACTGTAAATATGAAAATTTACAGGCTGGTAGAAGAGAAAGAACCTGCCCTGAAAATGAGACTCTTGCTTAGGTTTTGAAGAATCTGAAGTACAGCCCTTATCTGTGGTGAAAAATATTCTAACAATCTGTACACAGCTAAATACAGCTGGATTTTTTTAAGTAATGAAAGGCCATATTTTTGCTTACAGAACTATTACATATTTTGTAAAAGAAAGTGTTTTCTCCCCCTTAAGAAATGTTCATGCTAATACACTCTCTAAAATACATTTTGACTGAATTTTCAATTCAAAGGAATTAAGACTTGTATTTTTGCGGTGTCACTGCTCTTGTTTTTGCAAATCTTGTGCCCTGAATGTGCCTGTTACGGTATCATGGTCAGTTTCATTTGATCTAAGACCATGTTGTCACTGAAAGGAGCTGTTACTTCAGTATCCTGTTTGCATCCCTTGTGCCAGCCTGAGTACTCCCATGGCAATACAGAGTAGGATCAGGAAACTGATGTAATTCAGAACTGAGTAAAAAATAAATATAACTATTTCCGCGGTAGACTTGATGTGTGTCTACACCAGCAGCTAAGTCAGTGCAGTAGAAGAAACAGAAATACAAGGAGAAGGATCACTCTTCTAAGTATCAGCCTGGGGACTTACAAATTGGTGTAAGAGGATGTTCTGTTGTAGCTGGGGAGGGTGGGATGTGGAATGCTTTTTTGCCATTCTTTCTCAGTTTTTGTGCTAGACAATCTTAAATCATCAGTATATTTACAATTCGTATAGAATCTAGCTCTCCTGAGAATTGTTTCAAAGGAAATAAATACCTAAGGACTGTGAAAGTAATATTATGTAGAGATAATTTCTTCAGCATTTGTGTAGTGAACCAAAGTTAATACAGCACCCCTGAGGGGGAAACTGATCTGCTTACTTTATCTGTTTTTATTGACCCTGGGATTTAGTTTCAGAAAAAGAGGTGTTGGGAAATTGGGTGTTAATTCCCAGGGCTTACAGTCATGCAGCACATCAAGTGTATTGTTTTGACACCTCATTTCTCAGTTCAGCCTGAAGGAAGGAAGCTGATTAATTTATACAGCAAAGTTTTGGTGATCTCATTCTTGGTTTTGTATTGAAGGTCTTGATGACTAAGTATTTCTCAAGTCTAAATAGATTTGCAATATTTCTAGATTGAACTCTTTAATTTCTGCATAGATAACTTCTGTTACATTTTAACCATGTGATAGTTACAATGAGGAAAAAAATAATAAATCCTTAAATCAGTCAAATGTGTATACAAGCAATTATACAAAACAGTGCTAAAAGAAGTCTGCTAATATTGACAAAAATGTCAAAACCCCAACTGCGAAGTGTGTTGTGTGGTAACCTTTCTGTTCAACCTACTGGACTGGACCCTTTAAAGATTGTTCTAAAAACTATTGTATATAACGGCATTTTTGAGGCTTTTTTTGTAGGATGGATCTTAGGTTTTGTTTATTTTTGGGTTTATACCCTTATTTCTGTAGTATATTAATTCTCAAAATCATTTAGCTCATTAATCTGTCTGGCTGAAAAGTATCATATCTAGGCAACACCTTTTAGATATGGAAACTTGATTCTGCTTGGCCAAGTACTCCAGAAATATTTCCATAAGGAAGAAGTTTGGCTGTGAGCATTTAGGAAGCAGGTCCTTCCCTCTTTGTATGATCAGAATTGTACTGTTTTCCTCTCTGAGGCTGAAATAAGGTCCAACAGTTGCAGCAGGCAACTAAGATTTGTCATGTAAGAGGGTGTTGGCCAGTGAAAGAAGACTAATGAAAGGGGAGAAGACAATCACTTACAGAGGACTGAATTTTGTAAGGAGTTGAAAATTGCATTCAAGTCAAAGGACATAAGAGTTTGCATAACCTTTACTAGATAATTATCCAAGTATTTAGTTCTGAGTTTATTTTTGTAAGAAGAGTTTGTGGGCAGTCAGTAACTCCCAAATATTTGAAGTATGGTGTTGTACATATGTGCATGTAACATGTAACCTTCCCAAAAATCCCTTCTTTTGTAACTATTTTATGTGTACTTTTTATCTTTGTAACAACTTTGCATTCACTGTTGGAAAACTGGGATAACATGTAGGGCATGTGAAATTGCCTTGGTCATTTGCTGCCTTAGGCATTAGGGGAGTGCAAATTAGATGTAATTTTAGCTTTCTGCAGAAGGCTGTTAACTTTCTATTTGATTAGAAACAGTTTTGTAGTGTTTTTAGAATCGAAGTAATGTAATCGCAGTTGGCTGTAGTTGGGTTTGCTGATTCTGGATCTTGGTCCCTTCCTTTTATCTTGAAGTATCTGTGCAATCAGTATGAAGTCTGTTTTGGTGTGTTTGAGGTTTTTCTGGTGTGGGGCTTGGTGTTATTTCCCCCCCACCCCTTAATCCCTCCTCTATTGCCATACACTGGTGCATTACTGTTTCTCACCAAGTAACAGCGGTTAGTTGAGAATGCTTTCATGACAGACTTTTAACTGAAATACTCGTAATTGCCTTGTTCTCACTAGCATTTTAGTTGATTAAGTCATCACTTAGCTAATGCAAGGTAAAGGATCATTTTTTAATTTGGTTCACCAGTGAGCACAAGGCCAGAGAAGCTAAAATCAGGGCTGATATGTGAAGTCTTACATGATGATATCACTTAGTCTCAAGAAAGGAGCAGTGTAAGAATGCTATCATCCTGGTTAGGCTGTTTCAGGCTGTAACCACTGAGTAATGAAAATGTACAACCACTCCCTTTAAAAAAATCTTAAAGGATAGAATATGTGCCAATTATAGCACTTCCCCCTGCCCCCTTTAATAATGAAGTTGTGTTGTTGCTTTTGAGCTCAGTAGAGCAATGTGATCTCTACTTTCCGTATTTTGATTTTTAAAATCTCTCTTCCAAGGAAATTTTATGTAAAATCTTAGTGGTGAGTTAGCTACCAAATGACCTCAGTCAATTGAGAGTCATAAGGAGGACAAATGAGTTTGTGTAATGATGACCAATAGAGTAGTATCATCAGCTGTTTAAATTTTGTATTCACGTCTGCAATTTTCCTTCTGTTCCCTAGGATTTTGGCTTGCAAAAGGCAGGACACAAGTTCTTTCACTTTGTAGTGAAGAGACTACTTTTGTCCTCAACAAATATACTACCTTTATTTTTCAACTATTTTTACCTATTTTAAAGTTTGATGAGATGGCTTGTATGTTCTGCTGAATTTATTATCATCTACTAGGTTAGTAGGCAAGTAGATAATGTTTCTTGCTTCTTTTTAAATTAGGTGGGTAGGACAATTGGTGCTTTAAAAATAGCATTATTTTTCTCCACATAGAATAGTACACTAGACCCAATTCTCCCTTGATATTCTAACCTTCAGCTATCTTCAGTAGTAAGTGAAATGTGAATCTATGAAATAGTTGTTTCCTATATAATGGGTTTGTAAATTCTGTGTTTGAATTCATGCACTCATTTCTTAATCTGTCCAATGTGTTGGCATTAAAAGCTAAATTGCTAATTGCTGTGTACCTAATTTAATATGGCTTTGGGTTTGGAAGAAAATGTATAATAGAATTCATGCTAGCAATAACATAAGGACAAAGATATGTGCATATATTAAAATGTTCAATATGATTGTTGTTTGTGCCTTCTTGTAGAGTTACTGTACAAACTAATACCTGTTCATCTTAAAATGATGAAAAAAATACTTAGTGTCTAAGGCAGAAATATTTTTGTTGTTATTGACTCATTGAAGAAATTAATGGAAAACAGAGGGGTTATTTTTTTTTTTTTTTACCTTATGAGCCAGACTTGGTTGCTTTATTTTGGAAACAGAATGGAATAAAATCTTTTTTTTCTTTTTGTCTTCTTTGTGTGTATTTTCAGGCTCGGATAGCGTTTTTACAAGGGGAAAGAAAGGGTCAAGAAAATTTGAAGAAAGACTTAGTGAGAAGAATAAAAATGTTAGAATATGCATTAAAACAAGAAAGGTAGGTTTACAAATCATTCCATTTTTTTCTGACCTGGAAAACTTTGCAGACTAAAAGCAATTCAGTCACATTAAGTGAACTATCTGTATTAGATGATTCTATGTTACTTTGTGTAAACTGTTCTTGTGGTTGGTTATCTTCACACTGTGTTTTCTGACAAACCTTAGTGTTAGCTATAATAAAAAGTGGTATAATTTTAAAAATGTTTGATTTGTGTCTTAGACAAACTGGACAGTTTCCCTTTTCTGAGTTAGAGTTGTGGTGCACTAAGAATGAGCATGCCCAACAGGTTTATACCCTATTACTACACCTTTACCTGCGCTTCAGTGGTGTTGGATTTGAGAGGATGAAAAATATTATTCGTTTGATCCCTTTCAAATATTTTGTATGTGTTGCATGATGAACACTAAATTTTTGTGACAAAATGGAATGATTTAAATTGATTTTGTGTCTTGAAGTATTGTTTTTTCATGGGGTAGAGACTTAACATATTTAGTCTCAGTAGGTGCATTTTCTGTAGCATTAATTTAATGCTTTAAAAATTAAAATTCCCTTCAGTTGGTGTAGGCTAATGTCCTTCAAACCTACATGCTTTTTGTTGCCTGTTTATTTCATTTGACCAAAATTGGTAGTTAATTTTGAAAAAAGACTAAGAAAATAGTCTTGTCATGTGCCTATACTTTCAGGAGTGGACTCAGTTCTTATATTTAATTTTGTTGTGCTCTTAAAAAGTAGCCAAATCCAATAGTGAAACAACTTGGGGATCAGGCAAGAAAATAGGTACTCTTTGTTTATTTTGATTTCAGGGGAACATTCCTGCCAGAGTAAAGTTAAAATTTTGTATCAAAGTGTAGTGAGGCTTCACCTGGACATTTTTAAGTTAGTTATCCAAGTGTAAGTACATCTAAATGTATTTTACATTATGAATCAATACTGTGATTAAGTGACTAGTACAGGAAAAACTTTCAGCTGTTTTCATATTAAGAACTAATGTTTTGGCAGTGATGGACATATTCTTCTGTGTGAAGTGTCCCGTATAAAGGTGTTTCAGAAAACAGTGTATATTCACACAGAAAGCCTGATCAGCACACCATATCTTTTCTGGTGAAGGAATAGGCAGAAAACATCTATTACTTCATTCAGCCCTGTCCTTATAATGCAAAGTGGCTCAAGGTGTCCAACTAGTGTAAGACTAAAAGTTGCATTGTTATATTGTATAGGTAATGTGCAAGTCACTCTGGATTCGAGGCAGATGAGATGCATGCAAAGTGTTGGGGGGTGTGTACTTTTCCTATAAAGAACATTGAGCATATCAAATAATATGCTTATGGCAAACCCAGGTGTCTTGGAGATAAGTAACTTTCTGAAGTTGAAAAAAACTATTTTGGTTATTTTGGCAATAATAAACTGTGTGCTGCACAGAGACTTTCTGCAATGCACACCATGAGGCTGTGAGGATTGCCTGCTTATTGAGATAAATCAGAGGCAGTTAATTACAGCTGGAGTGTGAAGACATCATATAACAGGATGCACAGTTTGAAGATCAGTGGCACTGGTGAAACCTCATTCCTGCTTTCTCCTGAAATGCAGCTGTCTTTGTAGTTTGTCTTTCCATGAAATACCAAAATCCATGCAATGGGCAGGAAGCTTGTAAACATGTTCACCAGAAGCCGAACAGCAGAAAGACACCATTTGCTTCAGTTCTTGAGGCTAGTGGGTCCACTGCATAGCTTTCAAGAGGAAGATCCTTGCGTAAGTTCTAGCCAGAATTCTTACAGAGATTGCTAGATTGGTGAATGTGTGGGAGGCAACGAGAAAGCTACAAATGCCCAGTAATTTGAGGGAATCCAACTGTGAAAGTATGATGGATTGAGTATGGAAAGCAGGCAGGTACTGACTTGTTACTAAATCATCTGAGAATGATACTGTGTTGGTTTCTTGCTTGTTGCATTCAGTGTTTAGAATAATACATGCTACTTTTTTGCCAGTGTTCCTCTGAGTGAAGACTCACAACTAATAAAAATACACTATCACCAAAACAAAATAAAGGCTTGAGAATTTCAGACCTGAAAATTGTTGACAGCAGATTTCAGTGTTGCACCTGATTCCTTCTCTTGTTTAACTTCTCACCATCAAAAAGTATCATGCAGTGAAATACCAATTATAAGGAGCGAGGAACAATCTAATTCAGACAACTGTTGTGATTTTTCAGAAAAAGGATATGAAATAGGACATCAGTGTTTAAGATTAAATAAAATGCAGTAATTGTTACAAAGTAATTTGATATTTCTAGTATTTATCTCTAAGTATGTATAATGATGTTTTTGAGAGGTAAAATGTTATTTTAGTGTCCTTAAATGCTTTGGTAGTTCAGTATCAATTTTTTTGTTAACAAAACGAGATCCTATGTAGTTTTATGTATAGGGATGTTTTTTGTTTGTAGCTAGTGTGTATTCCTTTGCAGACCCAGCCAGACGTCTGTTGTGCACTCTGAGCCACACTACTCCAAGCTTCATTACCATAGTGCTGTGCTTAGATTAATGAGACTTACTGAAATCATAAAACTGGGGCTATATTTTGGCTTCGCAGGCTTTGAACTCGACCTGATTTATACCCTTGTAACTGAGTGATAGGATTCAACAGTTAAATAGCAGAAAGCAGTTAAATAAACTTTTAGGGCATTGTTTCTTCTCTTACTTTTCACTCATCGGAACCCAGCCTTAGCAAAGTCTATATGCCAAGCATTCAAAAGTTGCCTCTTGTAGAATTCAGTTACTGTGTGGTCTGGAAGAGTAATATCACTGACTTGTCAGCAACACTATAGCTTGTTAGTGTTTTTGAAGATATATAATAATTCTACTTGTGTGATAATATGGAAAGGAATGGATGTGTGAATATATAGTTTATTGGAATTTAATAAGATTAGTTTCTTGCTGTAAAATTGAAGTTGTGATGTGAAAGATAACTAATCTCATTGACTGCAGCAATATTTTGGCTTATTTGTAGTGGCTAGTCATTGGTATAGTTTTAGATCAGATAATTTTAGATCATTATCTGCTCTAATCAACTATTAAAGCAGAATTTTAATTAATGTTTTGAAGTTGTAACTCCAAAATGGAACAAGTGCACCTAAATAGTATTGCCACAGCTCTAATTTGAATAAATTTAGGTTGGCTTTTCAATTATGGTGTCTTATTGTCTTGACTTATGAATCAAGCAAAAATATTTTGTCAGCTTTATTTAAATTGAATTATTTTCAATTTTTTTTGTTTGTTTGTTTTGTGGTTTTTTTGTTTTTTTTTAATCCCCAAATGTACTGTACTTTATAGGGCATATAAATCATAGTATATACTTTCCATATCTGGAAAGCTTGGTGGAACATTGCGCTATTACAGTGTGGCACAAAGCTTTGTGTTTCAGGAGAGCACCTGGAGCAGACAGTCTCACTAGTGCATGGAGGAGCTAAGAACCTGTTCATCAATAATTTAAAATATGATTCTGTTTAATTGACAGCCAGTCAGATTCAGGTCACAGAAAAGTCTTCAGGAGCCTCAAGTTTTTCAGTTACAATGTGATGTCATGAAATGAGGGATTTTCGTACTAAAAAGGGTCAATAGTGCCATCTACTGATACTTTGTTAATGAGACTTCCTAATTGCAATGTTACGTTTCTTAAAATCTTCTATACCATCAAATATATCAGGCAGTATTAGAGATGTACTTTTTGCAGTAGTGGCTCAGCCATTTGAGAAGTTTCTTTGGAAATCCATCATCTTGGCCACCATGTGTTCCATTTGATATTTCTTCTTGGGAATTTTCATATTCAAGAGTGATCTTGAAAACTGATGGGAGCTAGGTATGGTTCAGTTACTCTTAAAACTCTGGTCAAATGTTTCATTTAGAATGACAGAGACAACTGCATTTCAGATGTCTTTAAAATGTGGCTGCTAATGTTTTTACAGAGATTTTTTGTCTTGCCTGTCCTGCAGAACATCTAGAGTTCTTTACCCTGAGATTTTGAGTATTTTTGCAAAGGATCTGTGAAGCAAAAGTTAAACTGTGAAAGATGAGTTATAAAGTTTGAGAACTCCAGCATATAGGTGTAGGTAGTTCAAATGATGTTCTTGGAGGTAAAGGAAGTTGAAGACATTTCAATAGGCAACTTGGGTAGAGAATAAGATTTTGAAAGCTTATGCATACCTCCATGGAAACAGTATCACCAAAGCCAATTTTTTAGAAAAGGATGGAGAAGGAGAGATTAGGGGTAGGTTATCAGAGATCAGAACATGGAAAGAAGTGAGGCATATTTGCATAGGTGGACTAAACAGGCATTAGAAGCTAAGCCTCCAGTTGAGGAGGAGGAGAAAATCAGTAAGAAAATACACGTGATGAGAGAAACTAGCACTCTGACATTGTTCTTCTGAGGGAAAGATATGTATCCTAAGCAAAGACAGAGCAGGAGAGAAATAGAAGTGGAAATTAAAAGTGGCAGATAGGCAGGAATCCCAGATAAGAGGTTCATTCATTGTAGTGCGATTGGTTACCTATGACAGTGGTACCACTGGAAAAATGATTTCTGCTAAATAGTCGAACCTGCTGGTTTTTTAAAGGTCCATGCATCAGCAAATACACGTGAAAAGCCCCACATTCTTGGAGAGCATGCTAAACTCTCATCTATAAGTTATTTGATAATTGTGAATAAAACTATGTTCTTGAAAGGTCAGAAATAATTGTTTGATGCAATAAATATAAGAACAGTTTTATTTGGATTAATTATACTGTGTTCGTATGGTTGCTTTAAATGGAAATAATAGAATGTTCTGAGTTGATCAAATTCTTGTATGCTAATTTGTTAAACATCTGCATACTTTTTCAGGGCAAAATATCATAAATTAAAATATGGCACAGAATTGAACCAAGGTGACTTGAAAATGCCAACTTTTGAATCAGGTAACCTTTTTTTACAATAGATTTGGTCTGTTCAGTTTACTTCAGCTTTCCATCTTCCCCCCAGCCTTCACTTAAGTGTGTTATAAGGAATATATCTAGGAAAGATTTCGCATTGCGTAAATATTGTTTAATCTTTAATCAAGGAAAAAACTCCAAAGAGAAGTTAGGCTATCCTTATTGCTCCTCTGGGTGCATCTGATTTCGCATTGTAAATACCAAATTGATAAGAACAGTTTTGCTTTTGGCAGTATTGCAGGTAGAGGAAAGCATTTCTCATGGCAGTGCTGGGCTGTTTAATAAGCAGAATTTAATTTGACTTCTTTTGCAGTGTTGGTCTTTGGGAAGTCACACTTTTGGCCTGTATTTGTATAGTATGTCTTAAAATTATGGTCTACAGATTTATGTACCACCATCCTTCCCCACCCCCCATCTCTTTTATAAGTGCCACATTTTGGGTATTTTTATACCCAGTTGAAGCTAGAGACCATGAGTCATATTTGTTGCTTGGTGGGAATTTTTGTTTGTGTTTAAAAGCATTATAAAGTTAGATGTTAACTATGATACTATCTTCCAGAAGATACCAAAGATACAGAGGTTCCTGCAGTACCTCAAAATAGCCAACTGACCTGGAAGCAAGGCAGACAGTTACTGCGACAGTAAGTAACATTGTTGAGTATTGATGTATTCAAACTTTTCCCTGCAGTATGAGGAGCTGTATATATGCTTACTCTGTGAAACACAGTAATTGAGGTCAGCAAATAGTCGTTGGTTTTTCAGGACTTCATAGTCTGGAGCTTTAAGCAGTATAGAGTAAGGTTTTCCATATGAGATGGATAGTGATGAAGCTTATTTTTCCCCTATTCATTTTTAATAGTGAATGCGAAGTTTTCCTTTTTCCTCAAATATGCTTTCCTCTTTCTTTCTTCTGTTAATGCATCTAGGTATCTTCAGGAAGTAGGATATACAGATACAATATTGGATGTACGCTCCCAGAGGGTAAGGTCTTTGCTTGGGCTCTCCAATTCAGAACCAAATGGTTCAGTAGAGACAAAGAATTTAGAACAGATCCTGAACGGTGGTGAATCTCCTTCGTCAAAACAAAAGGGACAGGAAATCAAAAGGTAAGCAAAGAGACAAGAAGCGCTTGGTCATTCATACATACTGGTCAGTGCAAATTGAACTTTCAGCTGGAGAGTCTCTGAACAACTGTGAATGTAGCTGACCACAAATGATTATGAACTTAACTGAAACTGATTATACCTAGGAACATATGCATCTGTTATGTACATATATGTACATTATACTAATATATTATATACAGGAAAACTATATATTCAGTTATGTCATGTGAGCACTTTGGAGTTGTTATTTTAAGGAAAGATTCTGCTGAGTTAGTGCTTTTGTAAAAAGGACTTAGGCAGCTGTAGAAACTTCTTCATACAACCGTTTCTTGTTTTGCTAGCTTTAGAGCTCTTAAGATGTCAGGTAGCAATTTCATTTAATCTGGTTAATCTTCTGGATGTCTTCCGCAAGTAAAACGGATTCTCCCAATGTTTTTACTTACATAGGAATTCTGGTGATGTTCTTGAAACATTTAACTTCTTAGAAAACGCAGATGATAGCGATGAAGAAGAGGAGAATGACATGATAGAAGATATTGCAGAAGGAAAAGAAAAGCATCGGATAAATAAGAAACACAAAGTAAAAGATCTTTTATTTTAGTTTTTTTTTAAATAGATCTGAAATTGCTTTAAAAAAGGGAATTTTTCTCCCAGATGATATAAATGTGTGTTTGTTGCATCTTTGTGATCTGAATGAATTGTAAGCACATGTGTTATTAGTAAATTTGCTGTTTTAGTTAATACATTACATTGAAAAATTAAACACAACCAATCAATCTGTTTGCAAATGTGAATTAGTTGATGAATTGGCCATCTCATCTTCTCTGCATACTTTGAGTCCCTTTATGAGGCAAATTTGTCTCAATACAATGTGCATCCTTTTTGAATGTTAGAGAAGGCAGGAACAATTCCTTAAAGGAAATTACATTATGTAATGTGAAAAAAATTACTTCCACATCAAATATGTGTTTAAATCTTCTTCTTAGTCCATTTTTTCTAAATATATTTAGATTATTTTAAATATATTAAGAGCCTAGCAGAGACTTGTCTCAAATCACCTTTTGTTTAAGGTTCAATTAATGTTTTGTTCAGTTTTAATTTTCTCTTGAGTTTTCCATTCTGTGAGCAGCTTTCTAGATAGACTGTGTTACCTGTCCCATTTTAGTTCTTTCTGCTGTACCAAAAGTCTCCTTGTCTTAGGGGTTTCTTTATGTAAAAACATGGATTGTTGTACTGAGAGTTTTGTTACCTTTTGCTTAGAGAACAGTATTCTGTAGCATGATGACCCTCTGGCTGCATTGGATTTTCTCAAATAGTTGGCAGCATTAGCTTGACTTGATACAAGTCTCCATGTCCCAGCTTGACTTGTCAGGAAGGAGTTTCCATCATACCTTTGGTATTAACTTGCACTTCTGGTAATTAGATTAATCAAGCAATCAGTTGCATCTCTTTTGTTCTAAGGCAGTAGATAGTCTGATAAAAAGATTATCTGGTAAGTGTATCTCGTAGCACATATGAAGATACTATGCTTGCTTTTTGATTATTTTACAAAGCTTGTTTTTCTACAGAGAGCAAAAGAATCATGTATAGTTACCTTTATAAAAGTTGTCCCTTTCTGCAGAAGTAAGAATATTGTGCAAGTAATAGAAAAGTAACCTCATGTGGAAATTTTGTTCATCTGAAGAATGAAATAAAACTTTTCACTGATGCCTTGTCAGAGGGTTTATTTGTTTTGTTTAAGGTGAAAGTGTGGTAGAAATAGTAGAAGGACACTTGTCTTAAAATGCTGCATTTTCCAAATTTATGCTTAACTCTGAAATAGAACTGGAAAGCAAAAAGATAAAAAGAATTCTGGATTAGTAGAAAGCACAGTTTGTAAGGCTTCTCTGCAGAGCTGTTGATAATCAGAAAGTCAACAGATTTGTAATTGTTACATGTTAAATAACAGAAATGAAGCCTGGGATGTATGGGATTATTTGTGTTGCTAAAGCTGGTTATCAGTGTTCTTTTTATGTCCTAGCGATTACTAGGCTGCGCTGCTCTCTCTTCTTTAATAAGCCAACTGAGATCTAAGTGTCTTTTTCTGCATTTCATGTTGAATTTTCCCCTGCAACTAATTACTCAATGAGAGTAATTTATATCTCCTCTAACCTAGATTACTAGAAAATCTGTTTGTGATTCAGATGTAGAAAAATATTTATCTGCTTGCAGATTGGTAATGAAGGTTTAGCTGCTGACCTTACAGATGACCCTGATACTGAAGAAGCTTTGAAAGAATTTGACTTTCTAGTGACAGCTGAAGATGGTGAGGGAGCTGGAGAAGCTCGAAGTTCAGGAGATGGAACAGAGTGGGGTAAGATGCTAACAAAAGCACTTAGAAATGAGGGAATACTTACTAATGATAGTACATAAGCTTTGCAATACCTGCTAAAGTGGTGTGGATGTGTGGATGATTGTGATGTTCCAGTGTTGATGCTTAGAAAATGGTGTATTGTATACTGAAATTTTCATATATATATATGCTGTCATAGTTGTCACGTTTACAGTTATATTTGTTTCAGGTTTTGTTTTTGATTCCAAAACTAAGAGGAGAATATTTTCTTACTTAGATAAGAAAGGCTAGGATTTTGAGTGTTTTCATACTTGCATTAAATTTACTGTCAAACATAGTTTGTTTTTTTTTTTTTTTCCCTCATTTGTTTCTTCTCAGGACTTTTAAACTTCTTGTACTTAAGTTAAATGAATTTCTTTGGGGTACTTGAAGAATGGACCATTAGTATTTTCAGTCTTTCTGACTGAGATTTTTAGATGTTGTTGCTTACATGGCTTGCATTACTAAAATAAAATAAAAACCACTTTTGTAATAGCCCAACCTTTTAGTACTAATTTGATGTGAAACAAAATATGTTAAGTCAGAAATTCCTGCAACCTGAATGTTTCAGAAGAATAAACTGAAAGAAGAAAATTTGTGTAGGAAAAAGAACATACTCAGGTAATTCGTATCTGCCTTTAAATGGGAAATTTACTATCTTAATTTTTGAACTGATATACAAGCAATTTTGTAGTTGCATACTGTAAATTTTTATTTATAAGCCCCAAAAGTACCACTGCATCATGTTGTTTGACCATTTTATGTCATTGAGACAGTGGAGTCATACTTCAAAAAACACCATGGTGAGCAAAGAGAATGTAAAGATCTGCAGAAATTAAAATAATGGTACATCTTCCAGGAAAATAATCCAGTGTTGATTTTGAAGGTATCAAGGAGTAGAAAGCATTCCTTCCTGAAAGCTAGTATCATAGGCTTAGTCACCTTTGTTTTTAAAACTCAGTCATGTTTCTAGTTGAAAAATGAAGCTGAACAAAGGGTTGCCTTCAGTTTTGGTAATAACTGTCTGTTTTTAGTAGAATTCTAGTTGCTTGGTGTTACTCTCCTTTGAAGTTGCTGTTACTTGATCAGTTTCTTGATCATCTTTTTATTTAGGCACACAGGCAGATCTGTTGGTGTAAGATGTCTCATAGAACCTGAAGCTGAGTTTTTTACTTTGTAACATTCCTTCAAACATACGATGATGCAGAAAGTTTTGGTTCCAGCATCAGTCTTCCTGCTTTTGTGTAGGAAAGGAAAGACAGTTTGATACTGTAATTTATGCAGTCCATACTATAATTCACCCATTTTTTCCACAGCAGACTGCTGAGACTTATTGTATTGAACTAGCTTGTCCATTCCAAGTCATTGTTTCCAAAGGTTACTTTCCAGTGTGTTCTGCCTCTGTCATCTTCTCAGGTAGTTACCCGATGTTAATGTCTATTTTAAAAATCAAATTGACCCACTGTGCTTTTCATAGAGTGGTCTGAATGTCTTTTTTGACAGTTTAAGTGAACCCATAGCAAAAGTGAGGCATTTTAGGAGTTTGTGTACATTTGTAACAGCTTTTTTGTGATGACTGATTTAAATGCAGTCATTCCACTGTTAGCAAAAAAATCGTATCTGAGACAAGGAAGTGAGAAGGAAGAAATAAAACATAAACCTACTTTTCATCTTTCGAAGTATGTGTTCTAAGTTTTGTTGTATGAAGACGATATCTGTAAGTTTATTGTATATTTTGTGGTAACTTACCATCTAAATTAGTCAAAGACATACTTCAATTTTTTTTTGCATTTATGTCACTGATTTTAGTACAGCTGTTCTTTCCATAAATGGATGTTTAAGGATACAGTCTGTCAAGTCGTGGGGTTAAGTGTTACTTTTTTAAAGAGAAGTGTTTAAATATGACAAGGCTTCTTTATTAACTAGCACAAATAACATTTTAAATATTGTCCTGGTTAAATGCTTTTTAAAATAAAACAATACATTGCCTAAACCAATTTATTTTAGCCTGACACATTATTTTGAACTCTTTGAAACTGTTGCTACTTGAAATCTCCAGATCTGTACGTTTAGTTATTTATTTCAAGGGGGAACTTCATTAAAAAGAATACTTGTCATGACTTTCTAACCAATCACATCAACTATAAGTATTAGTATTTCAGTTAAAATTCAAATTTTTCTTCATAACATACTAGTGGCTCTGTTCTGTTTTCATAGTTTATCTTTCATCCTGTTTTAGTTTTCCTGTCATTAGCATCCATGTGTCACTTCTGACTCTTGCAAAGCATTCTGAAAAAAATGTAAATGTTTACATCTCTTATTTATTTATAATGCTTTTAATTAGTATCTGGAAACCAAACTTTTAATGTTCAGTCTCTAAAGATATTGCCTACACTTGCTTTATTAATACTTTTAATTCTTATTTGTCAGAGTATTAATTGTAGGTCTAAAATATGCTAAAATATTTCATCACAAAATTCAATAGTTATATTTTTGCCAGCCAAAGAGTGCTGTGAAGTTTGAGTTGCTTTTCTTTTCTTCCTATAGTACAGCTTTTTATGAACATGTTCTTTTTTTGTAAGTGCCTCAGTTAACATACTTTGAGGATTAAATTAATTTCAAACATTGCAATTTAAAGTATCCTGTCATTTGACATGCTTTACTTAGAAACAGCTTATCTTCAAAATAGTGAAAGATGAGCAGATTCAAGCAGTGTCAAATGAAGAGTCAAAGTATGTAACACAATAAAAAAAAATGTACAGTTTTGGATTAAAAAATTTATAAATGCCTTGTGGTAATTTATTATAAAGAAAAAATGCATCTCTAACTTCAGTTTGCTTAAGCAAAGAGGAATAAATACATACCTATTGTGCTACATATTAGAGATTTATGTAGTCTTTTTATTCTGCTTATGGTTTCAAAGACTAACTATGTGTTCATCCCTGGATTTCTCATCTCCATGAAACACAAAAGTTCTGTTTGCAGATGGACCATGAATCAGAGAATGACTGTGCCGGCATTCTGGGAGGCAGAGTGTGACTGAAATTCAGTGTCTCTTGGGTTACCATCTAAATATTTAAAAACAAACAAACAAACAAAAAAAATCCAGTTACAAAAACCCCTAAAACCATCTTTTCTGCAGTAAATTATAATGGTTAGTGGACATCCTGGATTCTCTGAGCTATTCTGGTGTCAGTTTAGTGCAGTTTATAACCACTGCAGGCAATTTGCAGAAGTTCACTGTCGGGGGGGAATTACAGAGGTCTTCTATTTACATGTCTCTGTTCTGAAATAGCTTAATTTATCTAGGCATACTGGAGAGAAACACTGCTGGGTTTTCCTAAAAGTCTTGTTTGAAATTCATTTCACAACCTCCCCAGATGTTTTTGCTTTTCCTGTTCTCTGTTGAGCCCAGTTCCTTCAAATTCTTTGTCTTGATATTTAATGCCCTATATGTTTTGCACTCTACAGACACCTTCTGAACTTCCAGTAGAGAACACAGACTGAACATGTTATTTCAGTTTTGCCATCACCTGCGCTGAAATATTAGGCTACTCCTGCTTTAATACACTGCACCTTTTAAAACGTACCAAAATAACCTTTTTACAACAGCATTGCATTGCTATTACGTGTGGTCATCTTCTGGTTCAGTTTCATTCCCTACTCCTCTGCAATGCTTCAACCTAGCTGATTATTTTCATTTTATTAATGATGCTTTGAAATTTTTTTAAATTAATTTTAATTTGTTTTTAACTGAATTTTTGTTAATGGAGTTTTAGGTTTTTTCATGTGTTTTGGGTTTTTTCCTAATTTTCTTCCTCTTTTCATTGAGCATATCCTCTGACTTATTTTCCTGTGCCTCTTGTGTTTCTTGACTAATCACTATTCCTCTCTGTCAGTGTTTTGGCCCAGTGATCATAAAGATTGAGGTCTTTGTGTTTGCAATTTGGTAGTTGTAGCTGCAGTTTGGTGTAGGATGTCAATTGTTCTCTTTTCCTCTCCACAATTCTTTGTGGTCAGCTCAGGGGACTTTGCCATTATGCTGCTGGTTTCATGCTTTCACTGCCTTTGCCATTTCTATATTTCATCTCCTTGATCAAGACTGACATATCTTTGTCATTGTCCTACTTGAATGATGGTAGATGAAGCAGTATCCTAGGGTACCTGCTGCTTTATTGTCATGTTTTGTCATGAAACATGTACTTGGAATAACTCCTATTGTTCTGCATCCTAAATGCATGTTTCCTTGTTCCTGCTGTGTTCCTCTTGTGCACTTTTATGATTATAATGGTTATAACTTCAAAAATTGGTTCAGCCATATTATAGGTATGATTGCAAATTGGGAACTGAGAAACTGAGTTTTATTATTTTTTGCCTAAAGAATTTGTAAGCATAAAGCTAAACTGGCACACAGACCAAGTTTAGTTGCTTCCTAGTTGTCTACTAGCAGAAATACTTCTGCAAATGTTACGTTTGCCTTGTCTTGAAACAGGTTTATCTTTTTACTAATTCCAAGTTTCCAGAAATGTTTGAGATGGATAGTTTAGAAAAGAGACTTGACTTTTCATAAAGAATAATTAACTCTGCAATGCTTGTCAAACAGAAAAAGATATGTCTGCTGAAACTGTTGTGGAATGTTGTATTTCTGCTAATTATGATTTAATTTCTGGAATGCAGTAGGATGTTCACCTGTGTGAATTACTTTTCTTTATCGCTATGTAAAAAACTATGTAAAGACTTGTTTCTCTGGTTATATGTAGGACCAAGGTTTCTTTCTTGTGCATGTAGAATGAATGCGAAAGGATGCATGGTGGTCTTCATGAATAAACTGGCACTGACTTACTCAGCTTGCATTTTCATGAGAGATACAGCATGAATACTTTTATTTGCTTATTCAACACTGGCTGAATAATTTCTTAACACTGTCTTTCTAAAGATGCAGTAATTGTTTCTGAACACCAGTGAATATTTGTGTATTTTGAAGTTTCTAACATAAACAGTTGCTTATGAAGCTTAATTTGCTCCTTAGTAACAAATTAACATACAATTTTCAAATATGTAACTGATAATATACAGTGCCTTGGAAAACTGTATGAAATGAGACTTAGTCTTTTATAAACCTAAAACTGAGACTGCACCTTTAAAGTAAAGATTTATTTATTAACTTTTATTAATGCTCTTATACAGCTATGACAGTAAATCACCAACAGCTTGCATTGCCAATTGCTGATTTTTTTTCTTTTAATAATATGCTGCATGTAGACAAAGATGACCTGTCCCCAACTGCTGAGGTTTGGGATGTAGACCAGGGACTAATAAGTAAACTGAAGGAACAGTACAAGAAGGAACGAAAGGGGAAGAAAGGGGTAAAGAGTAAGTGCAGATTCTGAATCTTGTAATGCAACACTTCTTTGCCTATATATATAGAAGACATTTTTTTCTCACAAGTTCTGTTTTTGTTTTTTTCATTAAGCATCATTCTCTGTAATGGGGGCAACCAACTTTAACTTTCTACCTGCTGAATGTGAATATTTTAAAACCTTTGACAGCCATTTCCTAAATGAGGAATGTTGAAAACACAAAAATTCAAGATTAAGTAGGTGAAGAGAACTAAATGCTTTGAAATGTGAGTGTAAAAATAATGGACAACTTGCATTTTGAGGATATTTCTACTCTAAGAAGTTTTCTGAAAGATTTAAACTTTATCTGCTTCTTAAAGTATAATAGCATGATACTGTTCTGGGAAGGGTGGGTGTTGGGGTTTTTTTATGGGGCTGATGAGATTGGGTTTTTTTTTTCTTTTTTTAAAAATATGAGCTTTAATCAAGCTATAATTGCTATTTATGGGCTTGTACTTAATTTTACAGTCCTGGTTATTGAGAATAAAAAAATGTCTGTAATGCAGATATGAACTTTCTGATAGCTTTGTTTGTGATATAATCTTTATTTTATGGTGCCCTTCACTTTTCTGTGCGTTTACCACATTTTGGTTGACACTTCTACTCTTCAAGAGTTTTCTGACCAGTTGACCTATTTTTAACTACGTAAGTTGGCCTAAACTACAGTGTTGAAGTACCTGGTAAAAGTGCTTTTGGAAATTATGAACTATACAGAGTTCTTAGCAGATAAAGTATTATTAAATCTGTCATCATAGAATGGCTTGGATTGGAAGGGAACCTTAAAGATCTCTGGTTCTCAGTTTTAAGTGCAGTTCTTGTTCTGTCGCTACATGCCCTTATAAAAAGTCCCTCTCCACCTTTCTTGTAGGCTCTCTTCAGGTACCGAGAGGATGCGATTAGGCCACCCCAAAGCCTTCTCTTTTGCAGGCAAAACAAACCCAATTTTCTCAGCCTTTCCTCATAGGAGAGGTGCTCCACCCATCTAATCATCTTGGTGGCCCTGCTCTGGACTCTCTCCAACAGGTCCATGTGCTGGGAGCCCCAGAGCTGGATGCAACACTCCAGATGGTGTCTCACCAGAGAGGAGTAGAGGGGCAGGATCCCCTCCCTCACCCTGCTGGCCAGCTTCAGCACTTCTCACTTGGTCTTGTTAAACTTCATGAGATTCCCCTGTGCCCACTTCGTGAGCTTGTCCAGGTCGCTCTGGATGGCATCCCATGTCGCTTTAGAGAAGCTGCCATGAGCGCAGTGTTTTTGTTTTGAAAGTAGAGTTTAACAGTTTCTTATCATATCTAGTAAAAAAATTATTTTCCTCAATTTGACAAATTGTGTGAATATATACTAACTCAAGTAAAAATACATACTAACTAAATTAAGTGATAATTGAAATATAACTCTCCATGAAGAATGCTGTCATTAAGATTTGAATTTACTTTGTAACACCTAAGAATTACAATTGAGTTAGTGCATGCTGGTTGTTTTTTCAGCAGTTTTGCATGACTTGCACACATACACACCTGAACATAAAATCTTTGAAGAAGCAAAGATTTTTACCTAGTCTGTGTTTTGATTAGAGCTTACAGTAGTAATCTGCATGCTAATGGGTATTACATGTAAATCAGCAGCTGACACCAAATTCACATGAAGTATTTGGTAGGGTTAGAAACTTCCTTTTAATCCCAAAATGGACTTTTATTTGAAATTTTCTTACTAACCTTCACATTTTAGACTTTTGGAAGAAAAGTGGCTGCAAAATAACAGGAAAACTTTTTTCATCTGAAGTAATTTGGAAATCTTGTGTTCACATAAGGGAATATTTAGGAGGCAACTGTGTGTCACAGTGCTGTGAGGTCATGCAAGTCTTTGTTTAGGTTTTGAGTTTTAAGTTCAAATTCTCCTTTGGGAAACCGTGAGCTCATACTCACAAGGTGGTTTGAGAGATTCTTTGTTTGTCACATTCATGATAGTAGTTTCTAATTAAAAATTTGCCTCTAAATCACTGAGCTATTTAAATGAGAAAACTCCACACACATTCAAGGTTGGGCAGGTTTATTTCATTTTGTAGACTTAATTTTTCTCAGCTTTTTAACATTCTGAGACTGAAAATTGAAGTTGAAGGCCTTCTTTATTCCTGCTTCTGATGTCTGATCATTATTCTGAATACTCATCTCTTACTTTGCTCTTCAGAGTTTTGTCAGGCTACCATCAGAATTTATTTCAAGCCCTATCAGAACTTAACCTGTATGGTAATATGGTCTTATCATAAGTGCCAAACAAATGTGCCTTAACTGTCATCTCTTTCAAGGCTTGGAAGACACCATAATGGGGCAGAAATTCTCCTGGTTTCTTTTGTTGGACGTGCATCTGGTAACTACCATAATCTGCATTTAGCTTGTAACATAATGGGGTAATCATAACCCTGGCTTCAGGTATGGAAACTTTTGTTCCAAATGTAGTCATAAATAAATGAAAAGAAGTAGATCTGATTCTATTTTGATACTTTTCTAGTCTGTATTAATATGTTTTCTTTTGGGTGGACACCCTAATTTACGTCATCTTCTGTCAGCATGTATGTTTTTGCTGGGGAGGAGGAGAGTGTCTGTCATGACAGTCACCATGTTAGGTGAAAATGCTAGCTCTTGATGAAAAAATCTTTATAAACCCCACCAAAACGGCAACAAAAATCCACTGCCACCCCGCACTTTAATTTCATTTATAATATCAGCTGTCAATGCAAAATTTGTTTATTGAAGAGTTCTAGGTTTGCTAGGATAAATTTTGGCAGGTAAATCAGGGATGACTGTTTATCAGGTATGGCCTGTCACATTTGCAGGACATAATAGTGCAGGTGTTGTTTATCTCATTTCATACCATCAGGTCAGTGTAATGTGTTGTCAGCAATTTGAAAAATAGTTTTCACATCTTAAAAATGTATGTGTACATTGCTGTCAAGGTGAAGATACTTTTACTGGTTTTCCTTAGTTTCCTTTAAGCTTTTCACATTTTTTCACTTTCCTGCTCTTTTCCCTTGGTGTAATTCTTCTGTATTTATGAAACAGTATCCATCCCATTCACTTTGCCAGCCTTGATCTCTGGAGATACAGTGTAATAGTTGATAGGCATGAAAATAGATCTGAGTGTTGCCATCTCCATTAGCATCACTTTTAAGGATCCCTGTGTTATATTCAGACTTGGGCTAACACATCGTAGAGCTAGGAGAAATCTCCCTGTGGCCTCTCACAGTACAACTTTTCATCGCTGAATGTTCAGCTACCTTTTTCCTGTTTTCATCTCTGAAGGAGAATACACTGAGATGGTATTGTAGGTGTTTTGCTTTCCTTCCTAATGGGTTTGTTTACAGATACTTTTCTTTTCTTTTTTTGAGGGTAAAACAGTTGTTTGGTTTGTGCCTTGAACCTAGCTATATATGCAGAGATGGCACGTTCTTTTCTTAAAGGATCTCTTTGTAACATTTAAAATACTTCAACAGTTATATGAAGGTACATTGCACTTATTTGAAAGCAGAAATCTGTGCAGTCTTCTGTAGCACAATCTTGAATATTGACTTCTTTTGGCATGAAACATGCCGAAGTTGTGAGAACAGCATCTGCTCTTTTGTAAGCTGCTTTCTGTATTGTTTGATGGATTGAGGACTGTTCTGAGCCTATGCCTGAAGGACAAGAAGTGCCCTAATATACTGAAAAGCATTAAAAGGCAAGACTGTCCATCTACTACTGATCAGTGACAAACTAAATGAATGACTGGTTAAAGGTAGCAGAGCAGGGGGGCTACTTCTAATTCTGGGTATGCTTAGAGACAAACTTCTCATGCTCATATGTTTGGTGTGAAAGCATCTCCAAAAGATGCTTTCAGTTTGGATATGAGTAAATTTGTAAGCCATTTTTGACATTTTCCATCGATATGTTGAACAGTTCATGCATATTGACATGGATAAGACAAACAGGTTTTCTTCTGAAAAGCAATGGGTTTATTAAAGTACGCAGTTTAGGGCACTCATCATGACTTCTATCATGTCATTTATTGATTGCTCTGTGCAAGAGTATATCTGCTGCTGGTCATGGCAGCTGCATGGCCGATGGCCAGCTGGAGTAAAGACAAAGACAAGCTTTGTGGTGTGTATGGTAGAGACCTGTCCATGTTAAGAGGGAATTTTCATATATGAGAGCTTACCTGCTGACTGCAATAAAGTATTGCACTGTTGAAATGAAATCCTATCAGTCTAGTGGCTATTAGGAAAAGAAATGTTCGTTAAAAAAAAACCCATTCCTCATTTTTATTATTTTACACTCACTTCGTTAGCTGAGATCACAGGTTTCTAGACATACTTCTACATGAGAGTGAAATGAAACTTAACCACTCAAGTGATCTGTGAAATGAGTCTTTTGGAAGTGATTTTTATTCTCAAACAGCTTCTGGGTAGCCTTTGTAGATTTAACTGCAATACTAAGTTTTTTGTAAAGGAAAGGAAAAAATATCAAAAGCACAAAAAAAAAAAGTTCTGTATTACTTGGCAAAATGAAAACGTTTTGCATATATTAATGAGAACTGTTATATAGCATTCTGCTAGGGGTATGTGTGGTATACTTGCTGTGATTCTACTTTGAGAAATATTTTTCATTGTCATCCCTCTCTGCAGGGAATTCTCTGTTATTGTCACAGAATTCAGTTATTTATGGATACTTATTTTTGAACACATCAGCTTTACCCAGTAAGATCTGAAATGATCAGATATTTTTTGAAAGAGTGTGTTTAACTGTTTGAACAAACAGTTCTGCTTTTGATAAGTCATCTGTAATTATAGTCATTACCTTCTACTTTTTTGAGAATAAAGGCTTTGTTTTAGTTTCAATCTCCTTTTTAATAAAAGTGGTACATTTTACCTCAGAGTATAAGAACATTTTCCCTAATGCTTCCTTTACTAAATGGTCTACAACATCTCTGCTTGCAGTCCCAGGAAAGGCTGTTTTATTGGTTAAAAGCTGTGAATTGCTTTCTTTAAAGAGATTCTGTCTCTGAAATACACTTTATGATTGAAGCCTGACTTTGTCATGGAAGCTGTAAAGGTGGAAGCAGGAATGAATAGTAATTTAGAAATATTTTAAATTATACTATTCTGGTTTACTACTGTCTGCATAATTAATTAAATGCACATGTAATTCAACATGCTTTGTTTCTAGAGGCATGCTTTTAAAATAAGGGGAATATACATCTGCAGTTTCATAGGGTGGTGGAAGCATTCTTGCTCTCATTTTTAATAAAAGCTTTATACAATTTAAATACCATTCAAAAGCACGGAAAGTTAATTGTTTGTTGCACCCCCATTATGAGTTGTCTGTACTTTTGCCCTCATTTTAAGCTTATTTTTAATTTGCACTCTGTTTTTCAGTGTTAAATTGTTTAGTATAGTTAAAGTTGTGTAATATTATTAGAAAATGCTTAATTCATGTGTTTTTTGTTTAATAGTTGATGTTCTTTTAATATTTGGCTTGACTTCAGTAGGGCTGTAAGATGAATTTTTCTCTCTCCTACAGGAAATTGTAGAATAGATCTACAGAACACAAAGGAGTTATTCTTTGATTTAGTGAATTAAAATTGTTTGCATGTAGTTTTCAAATTTGATGTATGAACTCCTTCTTTTGATTTCCAAAATTTTAATAAACAAAAGCAAAGCACTATTTTTTTTAAGGAGGTCCCATTAGTAATTATTCTTGTTTAATAGATTTTTAGACTTCAGTCAAGTCAAGCGGTAGCAATCAAATGAATCTTTGCTGCTGACGTTAATTTACAGGAGTCAACAGGACAAAACTTCACGACATGATAGCTGATCTGGGCGATGATGAGATACCCCACATCCCTTCAGGAATCATTAATCAATCTAGGTCACCCTCTTCTAGAATGACTGATCATGAAGGTGCAAGAGCAGAGGAAGGTACAAAAAATTATTATATTTCAGGAGATTTTTTTTTTAGAAAGCACACGCTGTCATTTATTGTCCCCTCTATAAAGCTTCATGAAATTGCAGATTGCCACATTATTTTTATTGCAGTTCTTCCCAAATGGTTTTATGAGAATATGGCTTGAGTTTCTGTGGCTTATCATAACTCAACATTATTTCGTGTTTTTAAATAACTTTATGTACAGCAGTGTGTTCTGAAACTACTCACTATTAAATCCCTGTTTGCAGACACCACCACCCCCCTTCCCAATTAGCTAAACCTTTCACAAATAGGTTGTTATTTACTGAGGAGGAAAAAAGGTGAGTATTAACATTGGATACACAGTTTGGATTTTAAAGTGGAAAGTGATGGTTTAAGTTATGAGACTAATTTGTCTCTTTTCCTCAAGTGTCATGTTCTCTTTTTTTAAAATTTGGTCTACATACACGAGTTTGTAAAGACACTATTTATTTCTTTACAAAGTATTTGTTTCAGTTTCAAGATGATCTTAGACGATGGAAGTTAGTGGCAAGCTTTTATCTAAAATGTGAAAGATCTTGTATTCAGCTTTTAAGTTTTTTGTTTTAAATGAATGATTTTCCTCTGAGATTAGGATACTGTTATGTAAATTCTGTCCTCTACTCAGAACATATTCATTCAAAATGCTCAGGTGTATTCAGATTTGGCTCCTTTTTGTCTTTGACCCATAAGCCCTGGCATTGTATCAGCTACATTACTACTGATCCCAGTAATCTCTTGGTTCTCCTGTTCTTCCTTCACCCTTGTCCCCACACATGCCTGTCACCAGGCAAGCAGAAAAATAAAAATGTTGTGAGGAGGTTTTTTTGTGACTCTCCCAAACTGTTATTTTGCAGAAGTCATCTCCTCTTTTACTGCCTTGCTTTTCATCTTTGTTTTTGTTTACAACTTAAAGATGAGCCAGTTTCAAATTTACCTGTGGAGTGCAATTGAAAAACTTACTGGTGAAAGTTCCACTTGCTAAAACTTGTAGACATATATTTAGGTTGTATTTAGGTTTAGTATTTACATGCTTTGTGTTGCCTTTTAGCCTGGGTAAGGTATGAAGGGCATGTGACTCTAAAGTTACAAGTTCTTCTGTCTTGGGCTATTTTGGTTTGTACATGTTATGTCAGGGAACTCAGACCTTCATTGTTAAGGACAGGCCATATAGGGCTGTTGTCTCTTTTAGAGGCTTTACGTCTAAAATAATATTGGACAAAACAATCTTTCTGAAGAAATAGATGCTAAATTTGAATTTGACAAGGATGGACTTGTATTGCCTGGTTCCTGTAGCACACACACTGTGCTGTCCTTCAAATAAAGACTGATCACACTGGTTCCAAATAAATTGTGCTTTCAGGTTGATACTTTCGTGCTGTTTAATGTGTCCATATGTTTTCAAATTGTCGGTGTAGTTTGGGTTTTATTCATTAAGAGTATGACTATTAATATATCTGTTATCTTACCTGCTAATTGTGGTTTCTGCATAGCTTTTAAACTTGAATATTACAGTGTAAATTTTGCTGTTTCTATCCTGAATACTATGTGGCTTTTTGAGTTTTTGTCTGTACCATATGGTGCAAAGCTGCAAACAAACAGTTTTGTATTTGGATTCCTTTTAGGTGTGTCATGAGACCAGATAGTTCTGTATCATAAAATGCAGATTTTGCACCATGTGGTACAAGTGCAGATTTTCCTCAATTATTTTTGCAGCTGTGTTCTAAAAGCTAAGTTTTTGCAGAAAACTTTAGGCTTGCTTTCTGGGGCATGCTGGCCTATGCTGATAAATATTACCAAGCCAAAATTTTCTTGTTACTGTATGAAAGGTTTATGCTGCACTTTAAAATATTACAATTATGAGTTAGTGGTTGATAATTTTTTTCATCTAGAGGAGAAAGTGTTATTGAGCTTACTTTTTTCCTTTTTTCCTGAAGGGCATTCAGGGAGGAACTGATTCTAACTGACTGGGAATATATCTTTTATACCTCTAAAGGTGTGGGGGGTTGTTGGTTTTTGTTGGTTTTCTTCCCCACTCTGAATTGCCTGGTTAAATACGATGAGAAAATTTTTATGCTGTAATTGCACTTGATAGTTTTGGCCCTGAGAAAGTGGGGTTTCCATTTCAGCATATTGCATGACTTTCAGAAACAAGATCAACTGCAGGATGACTCTCCATCCAGTGTATTGTACAGAGAATTACTCTAGACACTGGTTTTCCTTTTTAATGTCTGTAGATTGTGGAGGTGTCAGTCTACAGATTGACAAAAAAAGCAGTCACAGCTAATTGCTTGAGTATTATCAGCTGGTTTTGGTGTATCACATACTAAGTTTGTGGTAAACAAGGTTAAGATGTCCCTGTCATATAGGAGACACCAGCAGCTTCTGTGAACATACATGTCTTATCATAGATTAAAGCAGTTTCGGTTTGTACCGATATTACTGCTTGATTTTGACTTAATTGTGTATGATGTCAAGAACTTGAAGGTAAGAAGTGCTGGCTAGGATTGGCCAAGCAAATATTTAATAATACCATTTTATATTTCAATATTTCAGTATTTATTTCACCTAGATTCACCTGCAGAGAAATTTGCAGTATCATATTTTTACTTTATATTTATTGGTTGCAAACTCAGTTAAATATATATATTATACTATGAGGATAATACTGTACGATGTATTAGAAAAATACTTGAATTTTTTTAAAGATGAAAAGCATTAAAAAGTCATTTCTTTAACTGTCATTTGCATGTATCTATTGATGCATTGCTTTTGATATGCAGAGATGTGGGTCTTTATTTTTAGTAGCTGTAACATGCATCTTTCATTGTGTTACTATTCTGCATTTTCTTTTTACAAAAACAGCTTGCAACCACTTTTAAAGTTCTCAAATGTGCCTTATTTTAAAATAGTAAAATGTGCAAATAAATTATACAACATGATACATATAAACAGCTGTAGTATTGAGAAATATTCTTCTAAATTTTGGATAGCATTAATTTTGAAGCTCTATTTAAAGAGATAGATCATCCAAATACAGCTTGATGAATTTGTAATTTAAGCTCTTAATGTGCTAGTGATTCATTTTTGTATAAAGCATAGAAAAGTTGATCTGTTAAGGTCAGATAACAAAAATTTCACAAATAATTAGTATGACAATTTATGAGGGTTCCCTAAACCTTGTGCGTCTGTTCTAAATATCAAATAGGAGTAACAGGAAAGTAAATAGGTGTTTTGTAGGAATATGGCTCTCTATGAAATGAGTGGTTTGTAATAGACTGTCAGATTGAGAGTTTTAGTAAAATATTATTGGCAATTAAAAGCTTATTCATATAAGGGCATGGTAAGCCACTTTGGCCTGTTACTGTAATGTATCATTCTTTGAGTCAAGACCTCTGTATGGATTGTGGGTGTTTTAAAAAGAGGTGATTGTGCATAGTTAGAATAGAATTTGCTCTTTTTTATTCAATTGTAGAAACAGCAGTCTTTATTCCTACATGGATTATATTCTTAGAGTCTCACATATGGTTATGTTGGCTGTAGTAATAAAGTTACTTTTTAATAGTACAGTAGTTCTCAAGCATTAGGACTTGTTTTATTGTTGAGAAGTGTTTTTTTGAGCTAGCTGGACTGGCTTCTCTTTGTGTAGCCATACCAATGATGCCAGGCTTCTATAGCTTTTCACCTGGTCTTAGTTCCTTTTCTTCAGGAGGAGTGGAACAGAACTAGGTTACCATTAAGATAGCAGCAATATGAAACAATGAAGATGCATTTTCAAAACAGTAATATGTTGATTGTTAGTCATCTTGTTTGGAACTACTTACCTAAGACAAAGAAACAGGATAAGGATGTTTTTCGCATCTGGAAGCTTTATTTTCTCTGAGTTTCAAGGAGTTTCTGAGAGGATTAGAAACAAGGAGTGGTGTTAAAGTGAGACCACAACTCTCTCTGCCAGATCAGTAAAATTCAAAAGTCAACCAAGTTTAATTTTTCAAGATCTCAAATACCATTTAACATATTTTGCAGATGCTTGTACTTTGCCCCCACATAGTTTAATTTTACATACTCTATTTAACATGTTTCTGCACAGAAAGGAATGCTAAGAAGTAAAAGTAGCTTCTAAATAATGCTGAAGCATTAGTTGTCTTCATTCCTATTCCTTATTGCTAAATTGGTATTTGTGGGTAGATGGAGATTTACAGAATTGTTGAAGAGTGTAAAGAATAGGGGTGAATATTTGAAACGTTATTATACAGATGTGAATTTATAATGAATGGCTATATATAACTTTTATTTATTCTAAATGATAATTAACAGAAATGTTAAATTTTAATTTGGGGAAGGCATAGCTAGCCAAGATATGTGTACTTTAAATTAGTTTCTCTGCATGATTTTAGATTCTAAGAGATGAAATGAATGAATAATAGATGTTTTCATTTTTTCAGTCATCTGAAAAACCTCAAAGTTGAAGAGATGTTTTGCAGGAGTCTTTTGCCTGAGAGATAAAAAAGTACTTAAACATGCAAGCCAAGATATTTGACTAGTATAAAGCACAGAGACTTATTTGTAAGTGGATAGAAGGTAGTGAATGAAATACTTAGCTGAGAATTTGAAAACCTGGGATGTACATTTGATGTTGCAATGTAACAATGATGTCAGTCAAGTCACTTGTCGGTGCTATTGATCACCTCTGTGAAGTAAGTTGAAATCAAATGGCAAAGCATGATATGAGAATCGTGTATACAATATGTGTGTGTGCACGTGTGCGTGTCTTCATGCTTTTTTTTTCGTTGGGGCCGTGTGTAGTACATACAAGTTCAATTTTAAACTCTGCTTTGCTGTTAAGTGATGAATAATGCAGCTTTTCATCAGTTTGAATTATTACATTGAAACTTAAAGAAACTGTTTTGTTCTTTGTAGCTGAGCCAATAACGTTTCCACCTGGAGGAGGCAAGTCATTTATTATGGGTTCTGATGATGTGTTGTTAAGTGTACTGGGCCTTGGAGACCTTGCAGATTTGACAGTAACAAATGATGCAGACTATAGTTATGATGTAAGTGCAATTTTATTTTAAAATTCTTTATATGGTTTAATCAGTAATAGTTGGGTCCCCTCTCCTCCACCCTGAACATCACAGATGTAGAAAACAGAGATTTCATTAGCAAAAGCTACTACTCAGAAGGAGAGAGCACCTTGTGAATGAGCCAAGTAATTTGGGTAACCAGAACTAAGTGAGATGACAGGTGTTTTTCTGGTAAATAATTGAATTCCAATTTTGTTACTTGGAGAATGTGCTATGACATAAAATACATACTGATGTCTCAACATGAATTTGATTGTACAAAAACGGCAGTTGTACATTGAAATGGAGTGTTAAGAAGACATAACATAAAACAATACTGAAATTAACTTATTTCTATGCTGTTCCTTTTGTGATTTTGTAGTGTTAACAGCATAGACTATATATAGTAATATATTTCAGATGTAAGCTTTTATGGGGTATTTTTATTAGCATACGGAGTGTTCTAACATTCCTTTGACCATGTTCATTAAGCTGCTACCAGTAATACTAAAGGAATTTTTCATTGGTTAGTAGCATTGGATGGCTGGTTAGGGAAGTGTTCAGGTAAGTTTTGCATGTGGTATTGTATTTGAAGTGTCTTTTGTATTGGCTTGTTCATTGTGTTTTGTTGGGACTTTTTTGTTTGGTTGGTTTGATTTTGGTTTGGGGGTGGAGGGTTGGAGTTTCTTAAATTATGATGGGTGAGGTAGCTGTTTCTCTTACTTCTGAAGTTAGATCTATGGTGTTTATACTGGAAACCATTACTAAGAATTTTATTAACAACTGACAGTCTGCAAAATGAAGAAATAAATTGTCTATAGCTTTTTAGAGAGTCTGAAAATACTTATGTGTGACTACACACCTAGTTTTTAATCACAGTTGTTCTTCAGTATTTAAAACTGGTAAGATTATTAATTGCTGTAATGAAGGAAGAACTGATACAGAGGTTTCTCCATTGTTGCAAGGGTGTTACATTACATTACATAGTTTGATTTCCTGAATAACAAATGAAAAATATTAATTATCCATCCTATTTCTGTAAAACGGAAAATAAATGTAAATGTATAAAAATAAATGAAAGACCTTTCAAAAATATTTTGAGTACTTTGTAAATTTGTGTAATATATCATCCTGTTCACAGTAGAAAATAGCTTACAGGTTTTGTTTCATTTTACATGACGTAACATTTCTAGGAAAAAACATAACAACTTTCTCAGTATTTTGCCTTCTGTTTAGCTAATCTTGTGTGTAATCTTGTCTAAAATGTGTCTGACTAGAGGATTACGTATAATCATTTAGAAAATTACCACTTTTTTTTTTTTCAAAGTGTCAGTGAAATCTGTAAACTAGTGAAGTTCAAAGAAAAAAATATTCAAAAGCATCAGTTCTAAACACTTTAAGGCAGCTTAAATTTGAAATATCCGGAACTGAATGTCCCTAACTAGTAGTAAGTTCCCCTAGAAATTATGAAGTTGAGTAGTTGGGGCAGAAGTTTTACACAGTGCTCTAGTTGCTTGGTTCTAACTTCTAAAGTGCTCTGGCCTCTTATGTTCATCAAAGAATTAAGCAAACTGTGTTTTAATGCTAACTTTAAAAAGGAGAAATACTCCTTTTAAAGCAGTATAGAGTCTCAAATCATGCTTATGAACTTGGCTTTTGATTGTTACATTTTCCTTAAGTGTTATTCCTATTTTACTGACAGTAAATATGAGGCACCTAAAAGGTTTACTTTCAGTAGTGAGGCAGCTACAGTTGTGTGATTAGATAAAAATTGGTTTTGTAGTTGCACTGAATTTTAGGTATATCCTGTTCCCAAGTTCAGAATTTTGAAATATCAAGGTCTCCTGGGTCACACCCTTCATAAAATTTACAAAGGTAGTGTGACAGCATTTGGCTCATGAAGCACATGTTCATAACACAGAATTTCTGATACTTTTTTCTTTTAAAAATCTGAAATATTTGTTAAGTACCCGACTTTCTTCTTCTGCCCACCAAAATGCCAAGTCAGCCTGTGTGCTTGAAAATTAATACATGGGCTCATTAGTATGATGAGCCTTCATCTTGGTCTATAATACTGTATTTTGCATGGCTTCAGTTTTGATTGGCTATTTTTAATGTCATGAAAATGATTGCAAATTGCAATTGATGGCTTAAATTTCAGTAACTGTACAAATCCCATATTAGCAGAATACTTTATATCTCTATTGTAGATCACTATTATCTGTTGTTCTCCAATTAGCTCTCTGTTGAGAATTACTAGGAACAAGTAATTAGAAGGAACAAAAAGTTCCTGGGCTAAAGTGTGATAGGAGTCTGGAGTGATAGTCGTGAAAAGCATCACTGTTCTTATACTTTCTCTTACACATATTTAGCTGGTTTTAGCTATTGGTGAGGCCAATGCTGAGCTCAAAGTATCTTAGATCAAAAGAATGCAGTTATTAATATGTTCTGATGCCGTAATGGCAAATATATGCCATCCTTCTTTCTACACTAAAGAGACTGCAGGAATGTCTTTTATGTAAAGGAAGAAATTTGTGATGTCTCCTTCAAGAATCCTACTAGTGCGGGGAAAGTTGGGCTGTAGAGGATGGCCTGTGAGACTTTCAGAAGCCATATTAGTTTTGAGGAAAACATCATGCTTGACACTTCAAATTGCAACTTTGCAGTGTATTACTGTCTTTTGTCAAGTATGATTTCTTTATAAAGCAGTGTATAGCCACTTTACTCATTCCAGGATGGAGGAGTATATACTGGTGGGCCAAGACTAAACTCGGGAAGCATTACAATGAATAATATAGTTGACACCAACTGGTCTCAAACTGTTACATGAGAATCTGTGGTACTTGTGACAAACTTGACAGAATAGTTCTTACGGTGCAGAGAGTGATGCAGAATAGAATTTGAAGTTGCTTTTGCTCTGGGGAAGCCTAAAGCAGAGAATAAGTGATAAATACACAAGTATGAAACTCTGCCTGAGCTAATTAGGAATTTGCTAATTAGGAGGTACCTCACACATTAGTTGAAGGTTTGAAGGTGTTAAGTGATCCTGTAGATGAAGTTGACCTTACTTCTTCAGTGGAGTTTAATTTTCAAAATTTTCTCAGAGACCATTCATTAGAGGCTCTTTAATTTCAGCTTCGTTTGGGAGGTGTGTGGAAAGAGGCTATTTCATGCTTTACTATCTGGCATATTCAGGAGACAAAAGATAGAAGTAGGTTTTTGGTTTCTTACTGACCATTCACCAAATAGAAAAGAGGTGTGATGGACCATAATAGTCACTTGGTGTCCCTGCTTCCTGTCCAGTCCACCTTTCCCAGTACTCTTAGGATATCTTCTGTCTTTTAAAGCATAGCTGAAAAATGCATGGTGGCTTCTGACTTCATGTGTCAGAACAGACAAAGTATCAAATAACACAGATGGCAAGAATTTTTTTATATTTTAAGCAGAATTTGTCCTGTCTTGAATTTGAAAGAGACTAAAATTCAAGATGCTATTATTTCTTCATCACAGTGTTTGTTCAGGTTGAAAATGCCATGATTTTTTGTTGTTAATTTCTCAAGTTATTACTGTGTAACTATGGATTTGAAGCACATTAACACCTTGAGATGTGGCACTTTAGAACATTGATATACAGTTTCACATTTTACTTCTTTTCTGTTATACCTCTGACCTGTTTTGTATCTCACAGTTACCATTTGTAATCATCAAATCCCTTTTCCAAGTCCTTGACTGTTTTTCTGAGGTGGGAGTGGGTGGGGGGTTTTTTTGGGTTTTGTGGGGGTTTTTTTGTTTGTTTTGTTTTTAATGTAGTACCAGTCAGCTTTTTTTCCTTAGAGATTGCAAATAAAGATATGTCAGTTGTTCTCTTACTCTTGCAGTAAGGATGTCAGGATTCATCAGAAACATGAATGGAGGAAAGAATTAAACAAGAAAAAAATGGTTTATTTATAACTAGATTTCTATTAAGGTGTATATGGTGCCTTCTAAAAAAACCAAGATTTTACAGTCTGTTTTAAAAAAATTAAGGCTTTAAAGCTATACTTAAAATGGGAAATAGACCTTTCTCTTTTTTTTTATATATATATCTTCTGTAAATTCTGTACTTTGCATTTTAGTGGATTCCTCTGTAGTGACAAAAATGAAATTATCATTGAAACAGCCCTTTAAAAAACCAAATTAACTCTTTTCCTATTTTAAAAAGTAAGGACTACCATATTCAGTCCTGGTTTTCTTAAACGACTCTTCATCACAACTGTAATAGAAATAATTGTGATGTGGATGCAAGGAATTGGAAGTCTTCTGCATAATCTGGGGCATAATATCATGTGCACAAATGAAATGTTGCGATTTCAAATTTCTGGCTTTAGTTTCTCTAAGCCACAGATCACCACAGTTACATGAGGCAACGTGAGTTAGCTAAGTGGGAGAATACATTACATAATTAGGATTAAAAATACCAGGGGACTCTATTTTCTAGGAAAGTACCATTTTTTCTTTCTTTTTCTCCCCTTCTCTTGCCCATTCAGAGAGGCAAATAAATATGCAGTTTGGTCTGATTAAGTTCAATGCAGAACTCCAGAATTCCACTCTGCTCTGCTTCCTGAAGCAAAAGAATATTCTTTTTCTGGATCTTATGTATAATATGCAGTGTAGTGCTAAATAATTTAAATCTCGATAAAAATATTGCAGTATTCACTGAATTCTGAAGTAGGAAAATTGCAAACAAAATACTTTGTTATATGTATTTCTTGATTGGTATTAGAACTCTAAAAATTAAGGTTACATGTCTGCTGTAACAAGTTTCTGTGGCTTGATTTGAATTTGGTAAAGTTTGCACTCAGGATAGGAATTTGGGAGGTTTTGATCTCTTATTAGTGTTGCTGAAAGTAGCTTGGGATGTTGAGATATTCTGGCCTACAGTTGAGAAACATGCTTTAAAAATTACATGGTGAATAGATAGCGTTTAAGGCAGAGGATTGGATTAGTTTCCATTCTTAGTTTGTTAATTTTGGTTATCTAATTAAAGACAGTTTTCCAAACTCCCTTTAGGGGAAGAGAGAAGTACCAGGACATGTATTGCTCCTGATGATGGAGGCTTAGAATGCGATGTAGTCTTTTAAAGGTCTGCTCTCTGTATAAATATAAGTTGTATTCAAACCTCTAGCTGAATCTCTTGCAATCACTAGAAGGGCTTGAGGTTTTCTGGTAACTCTTCTGAGTTACCTGTAATTAATATTAAGCAGCTGTAATTGTTGTATTTTAGCCTAACAGTCTATAGGTTAAGAATATGAATGGGATGTTCACAACATATATAAATGTAGAGTTTGCATGTATTATTTCACAAAGCAGCTAAGTTATTGTCTCCCAAATATATTTAAAATTCATTAAAGACTTAAAAAAATTATTTGTATGTAACAGTACATTTAAAATTGTGGCAACTGTGTATTGAAATTTCAATTATCTATTACTGTGTACATACCTTCACCTGTAGAAGTGTTCAAGAATTACTGTCAATTTCCTGTCAATCTTAGTGGAGTTACTCATCTGAGGAAGATCTCTCACTAAGCACCTGAAGTTCATTTTTATTGTGTTTAAGCGATAAATGAGCTTTTGGCAGCTGTAATCTCTTCCTGGAATGCACACACCATGATAAGCATTGGAAATTCCTCCTTCTTCAAGGAAGAATAATTAAAATATCATTGCGCATTAAAACCAGCTTTTGAAAATCAGGGCTTCTTGTCTGTGTATTTAGCATTATATTCTGTTCCAGTCTGGGGAAATAGAAACTGTTACAATAGAAAGACTTGCAGAACTTCCTTGCCTGTGAGACAAGGGGTTATAGATATGAATGTAGACAAATGAATAGATAAATGCAAACTTAAAATTGAACATGTATTAGCTGAATGAAGCATAACGTCCTTTCCTAAAACATAGGGGGATATATATAATACATGTTTTTAAATCCAAAATAAAATTACTCCTTTTCTTCTTTTAAGTTACCAGCTAATAAAGATGCCTTCCGAAAGACATGGAACCCTAAGTATACTCTACGCAGTCACTTTGATGGAGTGCGAGCATTAGCTTTTCATCCTGTAGAGCCTGTGCTGGTTACAGCCTCTGAGGACCATACTCTAAAACTTTGGAATTTGCAGAAAACAGTTCCTGCCAAAAAGCAAGTATATGGGTTTTTATAAAACATCAACTGTATTTTAAATGCTTTGAAATTAATTAAACTCTTCTATTTTAAGAGTTTTTCACTAGAGGTTTCATGTAGTATAATAATTCTTCTTTCCCTTTCAGGAGTGCCTCTTTAGATGTAGAACCCATCTACACGTTTAGGGCCCACATGTAAGTGCTTGACATTGTTTGTGGTTGATGAATATATTGTTATCTCATGTATTCATAAGAAACTTCAGTGTAATAGCCACAAATCTGTTCTATTTTTATGTTGTATAGACAAGGTACGTTATACTTTGTAAAGCAGGTTAATACTGAGTCCCTATTGTGAATTGTGCAGTCCATGATAACACGAGAACAGAAAGTGGCAGATGTGATTAGTTGCAATGGAAAGAAGAGATTGTAGATGATTATAATGAAATCACTCAAGACATGTCTTGGACTATGGACTGTATATAATATGTGGAAAAGATAAATAAGGTAGACCTTACTAGTCTTACTTAGACTCTTCACATACAGATCTGAGTCTTAGTGATTTTTCAGCTAGTGTTAACTGCTTTATTACTGCCTGAGTTTCACTTGCTAATTTTGAATTCTGCTTTCTTTCAATAAGAAGGCAAGGCAAAAATGTGCAGTCGATAGCCAGAGTAGTTTGAGTGTACCTTGCTTATATATAAGTAAAGATCCAGTCTCCAGCCCGGTTAGCAGGTAAGCTTCATAAGAGTTCTGTGGTAAGCACACAAGTGGATAACACTTCTTGTGCTGGCCTCAACAACAACAACAAAAGAAAATAAGTTTGTAGTTTGTGTTAGGGAATCTACAGGTTCTACTGTCACCCTCCTTTCCTTATGCCGCCTGACAGAATGTAATACGTTACTTTTGTGTTTATTAGCTAAAGCATAAAACACTCTTCCCCAGGATCAGGTGACTAATTTGTCTTCATGTTGAAATATGTTCTTGTGAGTGATAGAGGGTCGCTGACCCATTGAAGCCTCCTTCACATCTCTTTCTCTGTCTAAATTTGGGCTATTATTTGGATATTTGTTAGTGAATACCAAAAGGTTTGGGGAAGTTTCAATACGGAACTAATGCCCACCCTGTGACTTCCAGTGCGACATAGCAAAGTAGTTTTATGATTTTTCCTCTCAGACAAGCATTGAGCAACATTCCCTTTCAAGTCTTAATTCTTCACTTTGCCGAATACATAGGTGGATTCAGACAACAGTCTTCCTTTTCAAAATCCTCAAATATGTAATTCTACTTTGCTTCTCTGCACTGGTCTATATCATGAGCATGGCCTGTCAATTGACCCAGGCATCTAATTTTGGGGATATGGTTTTAGAGACAGTTAAACCTGTCTTAGTAATGTGTCCAAAGGAGTAGACCTGCTTCTTCCTTTGGGCTACAATTTGTGCTTATCTGGTATCACAGCAAACAGGTTGAAGAAGTTAAACTAGTAGAAAAGTCTAACCTTGGCCAAAAGGTTCAATTACTAGGATGAATCATTTCTCTGAACCAGTTTATTGGGGCATAGGTTGCTATCCAGTTCTAAATGCAGGCTGAGAAAATAGTTGCCAGGGAGGCAATTACAGCCACTGATTTCAGCATAGCTAGGCTATTAGATTGGCATAGATGTGCTGTAAAAACCCATTTGTAGGTGTACTTAATTCTGACAAATAAGGCAGTGGTCTTTGAATTGCTTGACTTTGTATAGTTTTAGATAATTTCTTATGATTATTTTAATAGAGTTTGATATCACTTGTTGAGACTTGAAAAATGTTTTAATGGAATTTTTAAGGGGTTTTTAACTTCTTAATCCAATCCAAATGTTTTTTGAAAATGGACAGCCAAATTTTCACTTCTATCCATGTAGGCAATATCAATCAGCTTCTTTTTCTCTGTCTCCCAATAGTGGACCTGTATTGTCACTGGCAATTAGTTCCAATGGAGAACAGTGTTTCAGTGGTGGTATTGATGCAACCATCCAGTGGTGGAACATGCCTAGCCCTAATGTGGATCCATATGATACCTATGGTAAATACCTTTTAAAAGATACACAACTTATAACCATTGTCTTCTAATTTTCTGCTTGATGCAAATCTGTTTTCTAAAGCTTTTGTGAAATAGAACTGCCATTTATAAGCTAAACTGTGTGTTTTCAACATTTTACATGCAGTAAACATTAGTTAGTTATTCTCACTTGCACTGGTGATGTACTTGTGTAGAACTGTGAAAGGAAGACTTAGCAATACACGAGTTTTACACAGTAAGAAAAAAGTTTAATAATAATTTTTATTTTTGAGAAGCAAAAAATTTTGAAACAGAATTCCAACTTTTGAATTATTATTTATTTCTTCTGATAGAAATTTATCAAAAAATTAAGATAAGTGTACTCAAATTCTATGTCCCGTGTTTCTGATTTGCATCTCAGTTTCCTGACTTTGGAAGTCTTCAATTTTAGATGTCTCTAAAATTAAATAGTCGGTAGCTGCTGCTTGGAAAATTCTGCAACACTCTCCTGCCATTGATGGTGATCAGCATTTTGCCTTTTGTGTAAATCTAAAGGTGCAATTCCACTGCAGTTTGAATAGGACAGAGTCAAGAATTCTTCCTCTCTCCCTTGTGTCAGTGTAATGAGTGAGCTAATACAACTCAGGCTGCGTTATCTGCGGCAGTGAGAGGAGGGAGGCGTGCTGTCTTGCACTGATACAGGAAAAGCTCTATACCCTGTCCCATAAAACCAATATATTCTCCCATTGTACTTCTCTGATAAAAATATATTCAATACAGTTTAATCACAAAAACTGGTCCAGTTTGTTCATGCAGGTAGGATTGTTGGTATAATTTTTATGAGCCTCAGACAAAACTGTCTCTACTCAAGTGACAAAGTTATTATTAAAAGGGAGAGCTCTAATAGGATGTTTTTCCTTACTAAAGCTTCTTTGCAGGGTCTGGGGTTGCAAGACCAATTTGGTTTTAGTTTTCTGCAAAACTAAATGTTAGTGATTTTTACCTGGCTTTATGCCTTTTCATTTGTCTTTTTCTCCCACTTCTCTACTCAAAAGTCTGGTACAGACTAGATTTAAAAACCTCTAGAAATGACAACTATGAAGTATCAAGGAGGTAAAAATAAGATTCCCAGTTCCACCAAAGAAATTATCTTGTTTTAATTATTAGGGTGCTTGAGAGTTTTAGATCATGCCCTTGTGTCAGCAGAGTATGCTGAGTAAAAACAGTATTGAACTGTTAACAGATCAAGCATCTTTAAGATGTTGAATTTGGAAGGAAGAAATAAGAGAGGAGGTGGTAACAGGAGTGTATAATTCCATAAAAAGGGAGATAATTATTTGAATTGTTTTTTGCTTGGTGGGTTTTTGGGTTGTTTTTTGTTTGTTTGTTTTTTGTTTTTGTTTGGGGGGTTTTGTTTGTTTTTGTTTGTTTGGGGGTTTTTTGTTTGGTTGGTTTGGGGTTTTTTTGTCATTGACTGATTTGGTAGGGATCTTTGGTTAGAGTTTTTTTGGTTGTTTTCTATTTGGGCAAGTGGGATATATGACTATTTTGTATGGGATTTAATTTATGTTGAGGTACAAGAAATACTTATTTAATGTTTCTTCACTAAAAAGGTTTCATTTCTGAACTTTTTTTTTCCAGAGCCAAACGTTCTAGCTGGCACATTAATTGCTCACACAGATGCAGTCTGGGGTCTTGCTTACAGTGGTGTAAAGAATCACTTACTCTCTTGTTCAGCAGATGGCACTATTAGGTTATGGAACCCACCAGAAAAAATTCCCTGTATTTGCACTTACAATGGAGAGAAAGGTAACTTTTTGCAGTGGTTTTGAAAATCATGAGGCAGCTGATGATGCATCCTGGCTCATTTTCTCAGTTTATCCAAACTAGGTAAAGGAAGAACTAAAGGAAGAACTTTTAATAAAGTAATCATGGTGCTGTAGCATTACTTTAAAGAAAAGAGCAAATACCTTCTTTAAAGTATGAGTATAAAATTAAATAAATATTTAAACTGACAGAAATTTTAAAAGTATTTAATTCTTTCTAAAGATATTTTTCTCTCTTTCCAGAGCATGGAATACCTACATCAGTTGACTTTATAGGTTGTGACCCTGCTCATATGGTGGCATCCTTTAACACTGGCAGCACAGTCATCTATGATTTAGAAACATCCCAATCAGTGGTAATGTTTTCATCACAAATAGAATCTGGTAAGTAGAGCTCTTCTATAATAAATATCTGTCTTGGACCAAGGTACCTATGGTATTATGTGGTGCCTATTATATGATGTAGTAGATGAAAAAGTTTTGCTCTTCTACATCATTCAGTTTGAAAGATGCTTAAAGATGCTTGGAAAAAACATGATGGAAAGGTAATTCAGCTCGTCTGTTCTGCTCTCGTGAGACCCTGCCTGGAGTGCTGCATCCATTGCTGGGGCCTCAGCATAAGATGAATGTGGGCCTGTTGTAGTGAGTCCAGAGGAGGACCACTGAGATGATCCCAGGGCTGGAGCATCTCTCCTGTAAGACAGGCTGAGAGGGTTGGAGTTGTTCAGTTTGGAGAAGAAAAGATTCTTGGGAGACATTATTGTGACCTTTGAGTACCTAAAGGTGCCCATGAGAAGCATGGAGAGGAACTTGTTAAAAATGCCTGTGGTGACAGAACAAGGGGGAATGGCTTCAAACCGAGAGTAGGTTTAGATTAGATGTCATAAAGAAATTCTTTACTGTGAGGGTGGCAAGGCAGTGAAGCAGGTTGCCCAGAGAAGTTGTGGATGCCCCATCCCTGGGCAGTGTGCAAGGCCAGGTTGGATATACCTTCAAACAACCTGGTGTAGAGGAAGGCCCTTCTGCCCATGGCAGGTGGAGTGGGAACTAGATGATATTTAAGGTCTCTTTGACCTAAGCCATTTTATGATCATGGATTAGTGGGATTTGAAAGTAGTTTGAGCTAGTGAAAGCAACAGTTACTGTTCTCTAAGCTAAGATTTCTTAAGATTCAGTTCTGATTTGTATATTAAACCACATTTTTGATTATATAGCCCTGACATGGAGGATATTAAGATAAGTAAATAGGTCAGTATTGGCTGAGTGTAGAATTCTGCACAGGTTGGGATTTCACACTTCTCTGTGAAACTTTATAGAAATCCTGTTGCTGCAAATAAGGTGCTAGAAAGATGTAGCTCTTCAGGAGGTAATTGTATGTATATGATGAAACTCTAGATACAGGAGGCTTATTTTGTGAACTTCTGAGAGTGTTTCAGAAGGAAGGCCTCCAGTTTCTGGTCATTACTTTCTATGAAATGGGATCTAAAAGGATAATACAAGGGGAAAATTTACTTCTTCCCTCCAACTACTCTTATTTACCTAATAGTTATAGACATCAACACAGGTTACAAAACTGTGTGAAAGCTATCTTCTAGATATCTTTGTGCAAAGCCTGACACTGAAGTAAGAAGGAACATCACAATTTGGAGCAATGCCGTTCCTAGTTTGAAAACTCTTAAATGGAATCAAGAAAAATTAAGCACAGAAATTAAGGGAAGCCTTATAGCACTCTGATATCCAAATGAGAAAGTGTTTTTTTAAAAGTATTCTAAAGACTTCTGAAGATATTTTAAACTGTTCATTGTTTCCTTAAATTGAAATTAAAGGTGTCTGACAGAATGTAATAGATTGGGTTGACTTCAGTTATTTGGATTCTCTGGTCTAGTAGAAGGTGCCCCTTCCAATCCAAACCATTCTAAGATTCTATTCCCCCCCACCCAAAGTATATACTTTTTGATGTGATGTGTGCTAAACACATACTGTAAATGCTGCAATTTGTTTCTACTTGGCTACTGCCACGCTGCAAGACTTGCTTGGTTCCCTATCTCTCTCAAGAACCTTTCACATGTGTAAACCACTTGTACAGCTTTAACCTTAGGGTATGTTGCCTAAAGTTTACTTCACTTAGCCCCATCCTCTAAGGTAAGAAGCTATTACTTATTTCTTAGGGGATCCATCAATCCTAAAATATTATTATGTACATTATATTAATTAATATGTATTTTAAAGTGTAATGCTAAAATACTGTCATTTTAACTTTAACACTTTCTTTAAGACAGATGAATATATTTTCTTATTTTATTTTCAGGTGTACAATCAAATAATCATATTAACAAGGTAGTAAGTCATCCCACACTTCCTGTAACTATTACAGCACATGAAGATAGACACATCAAATTTTTTGACAACAAAACGGGTAAGGATAAAGAGAACATAATTTGTATGTATGAATATTTTCAAAGAAATCTGGATGGACATAGGGAGAATCTATTTGTAGGAAACTTACTAGTAATGTAGTTTTATGCAAAACAGAACTTTTCTGGTATTTCTAAGAATAAACGTCTTCAGTACCTTTTCTGTGAAATAGTCATCTGTTGCAATTGTGACTTCAGCAGTCAGAAAACACTCTCAAAACAGGCAGAGATAGTTGTGAGGAACAAGAAAGCTGTCTTTAATTTAGATCTTTTTGAATTTATAGAATATGTTTGCTGTTTTCTTCTTTATCATTTCTATGCTTTTAACTCTAAGCATATATCAGTTATGCTTTCAAACTTTCAGTAGTAAAGAACATTGCTTAGTACCTATTAAAGCAAGAAATAACTCTAAATTCATGGTAGTAAAGGAATATTGTATTGTACTTAAGTTGTTGATTAAGTTTATAAAACAGAAAAGGATCTGGAGGAAAGAGAGGAAAGAAGGCTATGGGGGAAAACTGCACTGTCACTGTGTCCAGTGTGGGTGTCTTTTTGAGAGTTGTGTGTCATTTACCCTTATGTTCATACAAGAGTCTGCAGTTGAAACTTTGTAATTTCTAATGGAATAGGATCATTCAAATATTACTGTAATCTAAATAAGCATGTTATCCTACATTGCATTTAATGGGAATGTTTTTGGTTTGGGTTTTTTTTTTTTAATAAACAATACTTCACAGGAAATTCACTGTTTATTCTGCTTTTAGGTAAAATGATCCATTCTATGGTTGCTCATTTGGATGCTGTCACAAGTCTAGCTGTAGATCCTAATGGAATCTATTTAATGTCTGGAAGTAAGGGTTTTTTTCATATTCTATATATTCTATAAATTTTGCATTTATGATGCCCTGAAGTGTCTGAAAAATCTAACTTTGTCCTTTGTCTTTTCTTTTTTTCCTAAACAGGCCATGATTGTTCCATTAGGCTATGGAATTTGGACAGCAAGACATGTGTACAAGAAATAACAGCTCATAGGAAAAAGCTGGATGAATCCATTTATGATGTAGCATTTCATCCATCAAAAGCATATATTGCCAGTGCAGGAGCTGATGCCCTTGCCAAAGTATTTGTGTGACATAGCAGAACAAACCTGCATCATAACAGCAGGTCTGTTTGGACAAAAAAGAGGGAATGCGTCACTGCCATCAATTATAAGGTTACCAATAAGACACTACATCTGATCTGCCTGGGTGAAGGCTCTTAAGTGGGGCAGGTATAAGTTGGTGAAAAGTCACCACATCTTGAACAATGTCAGGCTCATTCATTTAACTGTAATTACTGTATTTGGGGGGGTGGGGACAAATACAAAAAAGAAAACCAGTATTTGTAGCCTTGACTGGATATGAACTGAGCGTATGTCTGTTCTTTAGGTGTCTTTAAGCAAACGTGGAGTCTGATCTTACAAAAGACTTTTATTTTGGACTCTGTGTGCTGCCTTAGGGTTAGGAATGTGGTGCTCTTGTGGGGGGAAGTGAGCTCCAAGAGTAGCTTTCTTTTCATCTCTTAGTAATCTTCTGTTTATCAGTTGAATGCCACAGATTCCCCTTTTAAACTTTTATTTTGCTTTAAAGAAAAGGAAATTTAACTTAAAATATTTTAGCATTAGTTGCACAAAATGTTTGGATAAAATTCTAGTTTTTATAAGTCTTTTTATATATTTAGCCTGTCACAACAGTGCTCAAGATTGTATTGATAATGTTTTTCTGCATTATAGAACCCTAAAACACAGAGATCTCACTGACCCGCTGCTGTGTAACCACACTCTTCCCTTCTTTTGCCTAATACAGCTCAGCTAAGTCCTTGCTTAAGGATGCTAATTCATCATCATTGCATAACTGTCTTCATAAATAAAGGACTGTAAAATGTGTTCAAATGAAACACAGAGGGGTTAACACCCCCAAATGAACTCTTTAAAAAAAAAAATTAATCTTGGCATCCTATCACTATGTGATATTTTGTACATCTTACTGTATTTACGAGTTTATTTATCAAGGATTACCCATCTTGCTAATGGCCTATTGTTATTTATTTCACTTTTTGTTGGTCTTTATATCCTTTTATGTAGTGTGTTAAAGGGCCCTGTATATCTGTTAATGGCACTCTTTGAGCAGTCTAAAATAGATGAGAAAATGGGACATTTGATAATCCTGAAGTTGAAAACCAAGAAATTCTTTTTCATCTGGTTAAGTACCTGGAGTGGAGTTGACTCCAAAAAACCGATCTTGTTTCAGAACCTTTGGAGTGAAAATTATTTTTATTTGCATTTCAAATAGAATACAAAAGTAGTTGATTCAAGATTCATAAATCTGCTGTGTTTTGACTAGTTATTCCCTACTTTTATTTTATTTTTCAGATGTGCTTCAGTTTATGGTGTAACTAAAAATTTTGTTTGTGTAATGCATGATTAATACAAAAAAGTATTTTTTCTAGTCTTCCACAAAACTTTTCTGATCAGTTTGCGAGTTTTGATGAGTTTTGTAAGGTTTCTGTTTTACAAACTATGAATCAGCAAATTTTTAAGATTGTACCACATAGCAAAAGTACAGCTGTTGAAAAATAATGTATATAAAATGCATATAATAAATATTAAATGGTGTACCTGTATGTTACTGTTGGCTACATTATTTTGTGTTGCACAGTTTGAAAGTGTCATTCTACAAATTACTAAAGTAGGTCTCAATTTTAGCAAAATGATCATTTGTTTATTATGCTTATAAGCTGCTTTGCTTTTGCAAATTGTAATAGTTGTCTGGATGTCAACCAACTGTTCAGTTTCAAGCAGCAGAACCCACGTATAAGAACATGTTTCCACAATGTTTTAAAAGATTTTGAGAGGAACAAATTGAAAATTGCTTAGAGCCTTTATGAGATAATCACAGTGTTTTTCATTATCTCTATATATGAAGTCATTCTGAAGTGATTTAGGAGCCAGAAAACTGTACTCTTTTTTTAGTTCAAACTGACACTGAATCATTGCGTTGAATTTAAAAAAAAAATCAGTTTCTATATGCTTAAAATTTGCCCATATATCAAATGTTATCTGTTTACCTTTGCCCATTTCTTTACAAGTCCTCCAATAAAAATGATGCAGAAAAGGTTAAACTGCAGGTCAGCATTTACCTAATTGTGATGTTGCCACTTTGCTCAAAATGTATCAGCAGAAGCAGAATGCCACAATACGAATATTAGATTTTCATGTAAAGTAGTATGTTTAGGTATAAGTTACCTGAAGTTAGAACATGTTCCTATAAGTGGTCCAACTGCATTGTTCCATGTAAGTTTCCAGTTTTGCAGTAAGAATGTATTTCATGCCATCTCATGTCAAGCAAATTAGAATTTAAAAAACAAAAAGGAAAAAGAGGTGCTCGTGGTAGACAGAATACTGCAGTCATATTTTAAAATTTAATTTGTTTTAGTAATAATGCATTGCTTGAAATGTTACAGTAAATGATATATGAATTTGAGAATTTTGTCCTTTATCATGAAGATTGAGGTGAGGCCTTTTAGTAACTGCTTGTAGGACACTAAGACTTTACTTTTGAAAGTAACATTCAGCTGATTTGCACTTTTTGTTCCTTCCAGTCTAAAGCATTCAACTAATCAACAGACAAGAGAATATTTGAATTTTATTGGAAGTAATTTCATAATCGCCTTTTCTGAAGCCAAACATTGTTTCTGGCAGCTTTTCCAGACTGCTGCATTTTAATGCTTAAATGAAATGTGATTGTTTAATAAACATTACCATGCATAACATTTACTTTTTTTTTTTAATTGTATTAAAATTGAAATGATAAAACCAAAAATACTTGCTTATTTTTCTTAATTGAAATCTTAATGCTCATCTGAGTGAACTAGCATAGTGGATCAAATTCTGTAGTGAGGCTTCACTTATTGAATGTTGATGATAATCTCTAATACAGTCTTAGTTTATTTGTTGTCGGGTATAACATGCTGAAACTCTTTTTTGTGGTTTTGGGTTTTTTAGAACAGAAGAGCTGTAGTACTGGTGATGGGGAAAAATTATAGTGCTGAAAATGTTTTTATTTAGCAAAAATGCCTCAACTTATAAAAGGACTTACTTCTCTTTTGGAAGTTAGACCCAAGGGACTTACGCTCAGAGTCCGAAAGGAAACATATCTAAATATGTTTAATAATACATTTAGCATTTAGGGTATGACTGATGTTAACAGACTTACTCTCCATCTTGCTTTTTATTGTAGGAACTGTTTTAAGCAGATGAGTGGTAACTGTAGTCCAGCATCTTACAGAAATAGCAACTATGTATGAAAAAGGGTGTAGCAGGTCCTGGTTTAGAACCTTCCATGATTTAGAAATACTAAGGAAGAATTTATTTGCCAGGAGATAATTGGTAGATTTTGCATGTGGAAAAACTCTGTGTGCTTTAGGCTACATTATTGGGGAATGTCCTTTAGAGCACACTCTGTCCAGGTATGCCCTTACTGTTACGTGCTTTGATTTATTTTAGAACTGATAGCACTCTGCTCTAGCACTTCCCATCTCAAACCAGTGCAAAGCCTCTTGGCCACAGTGCTGACTTCTATTTCTTCTACCGTATAACATGACAAAGTTGTCTCAAACAACAGTTGGGCAACTGGTATTTTTGCAGGGAGCCTGAATACACAGATAGTGTGGTCTGCATAAATCCTTCTGGGAAAACAAGTGTAGCTTTTTTTCCCTCCCCTACAGAGCACATGGTATGAAAACATGACTGACTTTTAGTTCTGTTTCTTTTCATAGAGCCATAGAAAGGCTTGGGTTGGCAGGGACATTAAAGATCACCTATTTACCACCCTGCTGCCACATCCGGCCTGGCCTTGAGCATTCCCCCTTCTCCCGTTACTACATGCCCTTGTAATAAGTCTCCATCTGTATTGTAGGCTCCTTCAGCTACTGGAAGGCTGCAGGTAGGTCACCCTGAAGCCTTCTCTTACCCGGGCTGAAAAAACCCAACCCTCTCAGCCGTTCCTCACAGGAGAGGTTCACCATCCTTCTGATCATCTTGTGACCCTCCTCTGGACTCACTCCAGTAGGTCAGTGTCCTCCCTGTGCTGGGGACCCCAGAGCTGGGTGCAGCACTCCAGGTGGGCTCTCACCAGAGCAGAGGAGAGGGGCAGAATCTCCTCTGTTGACCTACTAGCCATGCTGCTTTGATGCAGCCCAGGACACGTTTGGCTTTCTGGACTGCAAGTGCACATTGCTGGCTCATGTCCAGCTTCTCACCCGCCAACAGCCCCAAGTCCTTCTCTGCAGGGCTGCTCTTGACCAGCACCTTGCACTTGGTCTTAGGAACCTCATGAAATTCCCATGTGTCCACTTCGCGAGCTTGTCCAGGTCCCTCTGGATGGCATCCCATCCTTCAGGTGTGTCAACAGCATCACACAGCTGGATGTCCCCACAGTGCACGTATGTATATATATACACGTGTTTATGATCTGGTTTTAAGAACTTTTTTAAAAGAAAAACAGCAAAGGTAGAAGACTCCAGAATTGTTTTGAAATGCTGCTTCTGAGGTGAGCATGAAAAAGGTTTAAGTTCTGTATTTGATACTTGCTCTGTTGAAACTTGGAGAATGCACACCCTTGAGTCCTATGCAGATTAAATATATTAACAGATTTTAAAAATACAGTTTCAACCTACAGAAACTTTAAAATGTCATAAATATATATTACTTTGTTTTCCAGTTTTAACATAGAATCAAACTCTGAGTTGATAATGTAAACCAACATGCTTCTTTTTAGTCGTCCCTCTTACCTTCTGGTATTTTTATGGCCTCCCCCATAAAGTTATGTAGATGCTCTGAAAGTGCATGTATAGCAACAAAATACTTTTTTTTTTTTAAATATAGAGTTTGAGGAAGTTAATTTAACTATGGTGAGATCCATAGTACTGAAAAGGAGACAATGTGAGGTAACCTAGGTCATAAGGCTGTTGTTTTTCAGGAATCACTGAACCTGTGACTGCAATGAAAACAGTACACTGAGAGTTGTTGACATGCACTTTTAACAGTAGCTATGCTTTAATTTCTTTAGATGCATACGAAACAGGACAGATGTCAATGAGACCTGAGGATTTTCTTGTTATCTAGAACCTTATTAGGAGTATACATTTTGAATTTGGTATTGATAATATTTCCTGGCAAGTCATGCCATATTCCAGCTGATTTGGTATAGTTTTCCTGCAGCAAAGTACCTGGAGATGCCAGCCACTGGCCAACCCTCAGCCACCATAGTACATCAACAGTGTCTGGGAGCAGTGCCAGAGCATTTAACCTGACAGTAGAATTTTTGCCTTGATTGTATGTACTGCTATAATTTAATGCTCAGAGTAATACTAAATCTCTAGCATACTGTCTTAACTGAGGGAGAGAGAATAACTGATTCCTACAAGCATATGGCACCACTTTACCTTCTCTTAGGAACAAGTGCTATTGCTGGTTGTTAGCTCTTGTCCACTAACAAATAGCAAGGAGCAACTTACCCGTTTAATATCTTCATCTGTGAACATCATACACAGTTGTCTTCAGTTACGTGGAGAATACCTGTATGGTTTTCATAGGAATCAGTGCTGAGAAACGTTTCATACTCTCATTTTAAATTGATTCATATTAATGGATTTATTATAGAACTTAAAATTTCTAAACTAAAGGATCAGTCCTTTGAATTTATATATATATTTGGAAAACTTAAGGCTTCGGGTAGGAATTTATAAGTGATCTTGTATTAGCCGTGTGGGTTAAAGGCTGCCTCTTTTAGACTGGGTACTACTGGGAGCTGTATCTGTTTTGGCAAAGTTTCAAAGTATTGATATTGACTTCTTTACCAGTGGCACTAATTCTTTGAAAAGAGATAGTCTTTCAAATAAAAATAAAGATAATGCTAGCTTCATTGTTATGCGGCTTGTAGAATCTTTTATTGCTATCACGAAAGATACAGTGCAAGTTTTATAACCTTTAGATGAAATGCTCTGTTCTACTTCAGAGTAATGGATGCCTTAGAATAAATATTTCACTTGGTGGTCAAGGAGTATTTGCTTTTGGGATGTCTTTGACCTGGGTGTATTGGAGACCCTTTAACTTGAAGGGAGAACACCACCATAAGACAATCATTTGCATCCTCAGGTTCCTTTCCAACAAAAATAAACGGGATAGGCCATGTGACCATTCTTTTAAAGCTAATTTCAATGTAACTTCAAGAGGAGCTTTCTGCAGTTGAACATTTGTTACAATATTTTAAAGATTTGTAACTCTATTCTGTCTTAAGCATTCATTAGTGCCAGCTGACTTGCTAACTTCCTTCTCCCATCTGCTTTTATCTTTCAGCTTTCAGCTTTTCTTGAAGGCTTCAGAGGCTCTGAGAGGAGGAAAGAGTAGCTTGTATAAATGCTAGGTTGTGAATCCGTGTGTGATCTACAGAAATGCATGGCCATTTGGACTCAAGTTGAGAGGGTGACTTCATAAGCTCTGTCACAAGGTCTTGTGGCCCAGCCACGGTGGGTGGAGAGAGCTGGGGGACCTCACCAGGTGGTGCCACCTGGAGAAGGTGACAGTGGCCACTTCTGGGCTGGGGACAGAGTGGGGTTGCAGGAGTCCTGCAACAAGCTGTGAGCAGGCAGGGCAGGAGAGGTTTTGCCCTCCCTGCCTTCATACAGTTTGGTGTTGACAGAGGGGGAGAGCTGCTCATGTTGTCTGCTGTTGGTGTCATACCCCTGAGGTGTTTCCTGAGGCTTGGCCTCCACCTGCAGCTTGACTGGCCATGTGGCTGTTGGGAAGCTGGCACTGCTCTTCTGATGCTGGTGGGCCTGGAGAGACCAGTTACATCCAGACACGTCTCAAACCAAGCCTGAAAGCTGCTGAGATGTTGCTCATGAACAGCAGCTGGCCAAGGGGGCATGAATTTCCCTTGTGAAAGGAGGACTGGCCAAGGCAGTTGTACTCTATTGCTGACTTTTGGTGATTAGCCTGGTTGGCTTTTTTAAGCAGGTTTTTTTCTGTTGCTTCGGGTGTCTTTCCAGTTGCTCTTTAGTACCTTGAAAAGGGAGGGTTTCTTGTTTTTGAATTGTGTTTTAATTAACAGGTGTGGGCGGGGTTTCTTTCTAAAGAGAAAGCTTTTAATTTGATTAGGGGCATCTTGCATCTACGGTCTTGTGAGACTTATAATTCTGTGGGAGTAAAGAGCTGTTTAGTGCAGAAGAAGTATCTTCTGTGTCTGAAATCTCAGCAATGGCTGGGAGGAAAAGAATTCAGTTTGAGTGATCTAACACCTGGCAGTTTCCATGGTGCATATGCATTATATGCCATCAGAAACCTTTTTTTGGCAGACATTTGGGCTTACAGAAGCAACTGATTATGATCACTTTCTTCTAATTGCGTGTTAGTCTAGTCTCTGTTTAGATTTGAGCAAATCTGACCATTGGGGTGTAAATTCCTTGTTGATATATTTGCTACCAGCATGTGGTGCCTGACAGTTCTGTTTTGTTTCTAAACTGGCTGCTAGTCCTCACCAGAATTAGTTCAACAGGACAGATTTGTGTACCTCACCTCGTTTAGAATGTTTGCATGGGAGAAAGCTGGTTTTTTTCGCCATCTTCCTTTTCTGAACAAGTAGTACATTATTAAAATACTCAAGAGTAAGTGTCAGAGAATTTCAGAAACTACATACTTGTGAATTTGTTTTTGATTTGAAAACAATATTATTTTAATTATATGGTTTATTTGATTTGGAACTTAAAAAAAATTTAAAAGTGCTAAGTTAGTAAGTAATTTTTTGTGATTTTCCCATCTAATTTAAATAATTTTCCTAAATCTTGCCAATCTGTTTTTCAGTCTTTTGATTTGTTGTTGTCTCTAACTTGTATTCTTTGGCAGATAGTTGTTTATCATATTTGTAATCCGATCACATCCACCAGGGCAGAAAAATAGTTCTTATCCCCTTGCTTACACTCTGCCATGCTCCGATTGCTGTCCAAGTAGTAAAGGCAGTATCTGACCTGAGCAAAGGTTGGACAAGTTTAGTTCACATTTGCTAGCAGAAACAGCAAGGCAGCATTCACATGCTGGTGTCTTGGGAGCTGGTCCAGGATGAGGTTCTGCTGTAGGTTCAGTTATAGCCTGAGGCTGAGGGAATATTCAAACTGACAGCCCCTGGCTCCCAGGAGAGTGCCCTCAGCGGGAGTTCTGGCCGCCTGGCAGCCAGGAAGCGGCGCTACCTGCGCCCTTTGGCTGCAGTGAACAAACAGGCCGAAGCTGGGCTCTCTCCCTTCAGTATCCTGGGATAGCTGCAGCTCAGTTGCTCCTCCGAGCATTTACAGGCAACTGCTCCGGTTGGGGAATGTAGTGAAAAATAGTAAGGACACAGCAATCATTTGTGTGTAGGTGTAGATGAATGTAAACAAATTTTAGAGTAATAAGACAATATATACCCTTTAGTTAATGAAAGCAATTTTATGATCAAGGACACTTCACTAAACCAGACCTGATTGTTTGAAAGGAAAGGAAATTTTGATCCTAATGAGATTAAAGTGAGCATTTGCTTCAAAGCAGAGATTAAGACCTTGGATTTAATCACAGACAGCAAATTTTCAGGACCTATTCTTCCTTCAGCTGAAGCTAAAGGCAAAATTCTTGTTGAGGCCTATGAGGGCAAAAGAATGTGTGCTGCAGCTGATAGATATATACGACTGGAAAGTTGCTTGTCTTTTAATTATTAACTGTTCACTGGAAGTTTTCATATATTTGGTGTCTCTTTTTGGATGACAGTTGATCACAAGCTATTCAGCCACGTTCAGCTTCCACTTCTCAAGAACACCATGTAGGTTTACTGTCCCAGAATCAAACCAAAGCCAGTCAGTTAAGATTTTTCTTCCTTGATTTAATTAGGCTGGGCATCTAAGCCCCAGTTTCTACACAGTTTGTTTAAAATAAAAGTGCATCATCTTTGACAGCATGCTCAGGCCTTCTGTGGCACTTGCTTGCAACAGTGAAATTTTCTGTGATTTTTGTGGCTTTGATGCTTTCTGGAACTGACTTACCCTGCAGTTAGTGAAGGGAAGGAAAGTGCTGACAAAATTGGTGGAACTAGGTAGTGATATTGAGTTGCCCCATTAGAAATAACTTCTTATGTCTCGCTTTTAAGCCTTGCCCCCACTTTTCTTCTTCAGAACAGACAAAGTGAAAATAAAGTATCTGTAGCATATGGGGCCATATCTCATAGAAGTGACTGCTTATGTGACAATACTAATATGAAATGCAAATGGAAATAATTGAAAACATTTATGGGGGAATCTACTGTTCTGATGAAACTATACTGCTTACATGCCAAAAACAACACCCTTGTTCTTTCTTCCCGCTTCAAAATTGCTTTATAAGTTGTAGAGAATTATAGTTGTTGGCCTTTGATGCAAATGTTTTTTTGGCTAGTTTCTGCATAGCTCCTTATTGGCATTGCTTTTAAAAGGCAAAGTAAACACTTTTACAGTGACTATTTTCTCTTAAGAATGTTAGGATGGTCTTTGTTGTGGATCTTTCTTGTTCCTTGCTGGTTTCACAAACAGGAAGAAGGATCAGTACATTTCTGAGACCTGTTCTTGCACTCTGCCTGAGGCTGTAATATAAAAGACTTTTGCTATAGGGTTGCAGGGTGTCTGAATGCCTGGCTGTATGAAGGACTTCTCTGCAGTCCTGGACTGTATACTTTTCCTGTATACTACATTTGTCAGACAAGTCTATACCTAGAAAGAGTCATGCTATCAAGAGGTGGACCTAAATGCCTAAGATTTGTGCAAGGTGCAAAATGTGAGGTGCAAAAAAATTTGTAAGCAGAAGCAGAGACATTGGCCTGAGTTTCCTTCCAGGACTGAGAAAGACATACTGCCAAAGCCAAAGGAAGTCCTGTGTTCCTTGCAGTTATAAATTAGCTGGTGAGTGAAGAATTTACCCAGGAAATGTGAGAAATAGATTTTATGTCTTACTTGATCTTCTGGCAGTGAACACTCTCAGGGCTCAGGCATATGTTCTAACCAATGGCTGGAGGTTGTAGCTCTTCCTGGAATTTATCACAGCACAAAAAGTAATTTCAATTTATTTGGGACAGCAAATTAATAGAAATTTGTAAATTTAGGTTGCTCTGGGAGCTCTGCTGGGAAGGATGAGTTTTGAACTGTGTTAACTACGATTTAAAGAAAAATTCAAAACAGCTCAATGGGAGTTGTAGTAAGTATCTAAACCTCTAAGCTCAGAATTTTCTACTAAGTGAAGGAATCTTCTTTTTTTTTATGTACAGTGGTATGTCATCAGCAGTGGGGTTGCAAATCTGAGGCCCCGTGAGCCTTGTGAGTTCTGTTCACAGAAACATGGCATAGAGAATCACTGAATGGTTTGGGGTGGAAGAGAACTTTTAAAGATCATGCAATCCAGCTCCTTTACAATGGTTTTCATCAGTCTCACTAGAGAACAGAATTGATCCCCTGACAGCCATAAAGCTGCAGCAGTTTTCATGACTGATGGTGGCTGCAGCTCTGTTCATTCTTTGTACTGCTTGGTCCAACAGTATAAAACTGAATCCTTGTCTGTGGCTTTACTTACCTACTTACCCAGACCAAAGTTTCAAATTGTGTTTGCTACCCTCTATCTTGCTGTTCTTCTGCCAATTTTACCCTCTACTGACAGCATAGTGCACACTCTTCCCACCCTACCTCTGGATCTCACCACGTCTCAATCCTTTTATCCATATCCCACAAAAGTTTTTCCCAGATAAAAATTGTGCTCACAAATGCTTGTTGACACATAAACACTGTATGTTTTAAAAAGTATTTTCTGTGCTCACTTCTTACCTGAGCATAACAGGACTCTATGAAGGGTGCAAGTAATATGGCATCACCATTCCTGTGCAATGGAAACATGTGGACAGTTAGCTCTGCAGGTTTCAGTGTCACAGGGATCCAAACCTGCTTCTTTCAATGAATGACATGAGTTAATGCTGCCTACTCCTTTGTAATAGTAAAAACAAAGTAGGAGGGAAAATAGGCTTCTACTAGCTAGGATACAATTTATATTCAGAAGATTTAACTAGACTTATACCTAGGAGGAACAATGACTAAAGCTTTGATATTGACTCATTCAAAATATTTGTATAAATAGTACCCCTGTATTTGAGGATGGTTTGGGATTTAAGATAATACAGTTAGGAAGCATCACATACAACTTACTCAAGCTATGCTACATGAGGCTTGTTGTAAAAAAACCTCTATTATAGAATATGAAAACAGACAGCAGCAGTCACAGTTTTCTTGCAGTATGTATTTCTATAAAAAGTTTATAAACTAAATGAATGAAACTTTTGCACAAAGTTGATACAGCATATGAATTTATACAGCAAAAGCTGAATACTCTTATCTATAAACACATAACAAAATTAAGGATGACAATTACTAGAAAAATACAAGGCATCTTTGTCATTCATGTTTAGAGTAATATATAGCCAGTTATAATTTATTAAAAAACGCATAGCAAAAGCCTGATGAATACAGTCCCTTCTGTGCCACTCCTTAGCTACTAGAAACTTTACAATCAATAGTGGGGGGGGAAGAAAAAACAGAAAGCCCAGAATTATGGGGAAAGTGCTGTTTTGTTTTCTACTATACCTTTTACTTGCAAAACCCCTTTATCTTTTAAAGAACACTTGAAGTATGCTATTCAAACCAGGAATCTGGAATAACTCGGTTAATATTGCATCATTTTAACCATGGGTGTATACAAATACATCAACAATACTAGGTATGTAATCAACTTAAAGCTTTCTTTCAAGAAAATAATTTTCATCTTCAGAAAACCTCACACATCTATAAAGATGTTTTTGCTACCATTCTGAAGTTGTTATTCTGTGAACTACTAAATCCCACTTCATGTGTCTGCCTACTCTTTTCTAACCATGTGATCTGATATAAATCAGTTGAGTTTCAAGGTTTGAGATACCTTTGGATTTGAATTTGAATGCTTTCAGTCCCCATTGTGTGGTCTAATTTAATCTCTTGGCCCAAGGTTCCTGTCTCTAACTGTCTAGCCACTAACAACTTTTTAAATCAAGACAGTACAAGGCAGTAGACAGGAAATATCCAGTTGTCAGTTATATTTGGAATATGACTGTTGACTTCAGTGGTGCAGGGAGCAGCAGTAGTGGCTAATATGTTAGGATCCAGATCCTCAAAGAACTACTGTGCCTTAAATACCTTTCAAAATCTGTGTCAGAAGAACAAACCAAACAGATTCACAGAAATCTGTGTGCAGAAGTTAAATGACTTTTGATGTAAATTTTGCCAACCAGATGGCAGTATCATTCACAGTAGCAAAACTCCAAGTAGTAAAAATAGACTGTTATCGCTACAATCTGTCATATCTTTTCCCAAACTGCCTGGCAATAATGGATGTTTTGCAATCAGAGCACTGAAAGTACTTCATGTTACCAGCAGAACTCCTTGAAAAGATACAGCATGGTAAGCTACAGAAGGCTTATAGAAGAGAGTAGCTTGTCTTTAAAATTACATTATTTTTAGCTTGTAGGAAGATACCTAGCAAGGGGCAGAAGAAAGTCACTCTGGATATCTGCTATCCGTAAGTGTGTGATATGCATAGCTTTAAGCTTTGGGATACTATATATGTATTGAAAATATTAGTTGTTGGCCGAATTCTGCACTTCAGTATCAAGCACAACTTCTTACACGCTCACAATAATCCTTGACTGATTACAGAAACAAAAAGTAGCCCTTCTTCTTCCTTTGTATTATGATAGTATATATAAGAATAAAACATCTGTACTTTGGAGGGACCATTTCAATTTCATGATTTTTAGTTTTAAAGTAGTAATAGCGAACAGCAAATTTTGGCTTTACTGTTTAGAGTCCAAAAAATCTTTACAGATGCCTCTAATAATATCAGGAACCATCTGCTCCAATCCTGTGAACTCCCTGGTGAAGAAAGTATGAGACTCTCGTGGTTCAGAAGCCATGTCCTTCAGATCATCCAGAGGTGCCCAGGCAACACCAACAGAGAAGACTGTTATTCCTACAAAAACAACAAAAAAAATAGTTAAGACCATTTTGCCTGTAGATACAAAGAAGAGCAGCTGTTTGTAAGTTCATTAATTAATCTGGATTGGAAAAATATGTTTCAATATCTGCAGTCTGTCAAAGATAATTAGATTTTGCCACTAAATATCAGGATTTAGAAGATTTGTCTCTGGAAAAATTCTGAAGGAAATATGGGGTACTGTAAGAGGTAGTGTCTCAGTTGTTTTTGTAGTGACATACATGAACATAGCAGTCACAATGTCAGTCTTGAAACACAAGTAACACTGTGTAAAATTATTTTGAAAATTAGTTTGGTTCCTTTGTATGTGCTTAGTGCTTTCAAGCATATCAGCCCAATGAGCTTTTTGGCCAAAACTGCTTATTCCTTTCCTAGACGATGGTTGAGTATCACTACTCAGCTCTTTATTCTTAGTCTACTGTTTAGGGAAATAAGACTGGGTGTATGTTGTTCACTAAGCTGCCATAAGTGAATCTACTCATACCTGGCTCCATCATAGTGGTTGTTGGGTTGGTTTTTTTGATCCTAATGGAAAACAGTTCTTCAGGGCTTACATTTTACTGAATTCAAAGCAGGTGCGATACTTGGCAAACTTTTAAATCTTAACATTTGCAATACAGCAGAAACAGGATGGATAAACTTGCACTGCTTTTAAAAGCACATAACTTACCTGCTTTTTGTGCAGCTGCAGCAGGTCCTCTAACATCATCATACGACTGACCATCGGTCAAAACAATGAGGAAATTTTTGTTAGGTCCATCTTTCACTGGCCCGAAGACGTTTCTGGTTGTGAAAGAAATGGCATCCCCCGTGGCGGTGCCCCCGCTCATGTAGCGGATGTTCCGGATAGCTGAGAGGACCTTCTCTTTCGTGGTGTAGTCTGTGAAGCTGAACTCTGTGCGCTGGTCATACGTGAACTGCACAGCTGCCACCTTGGACCCGATGTCTGAGATCTCAAAAGCCTTCGCGACGTTGCTAACGAAGTCGAGCATGAGGCGGAAGTTGCTCTCTCCGACGCTGCTGGAGCCATCAATCAGGAAAGCAATGTTGATGGAATTGTAGCACGTCTTGCTACAAAACATCTGCTCGTGTGAACACAGCTTTTGGACGAGAGGCTTTACGTATTTGGTAGTACCAAACCAGGTGGGCATTTGGTAAGAGAAGAAGCCGTTGGTTCGACAGACAGCCTGTTAGAAGACAAGAAGTCAGTGGGTCAACGCTGACAGAGCAGTTGAATGGATAATAATCAGAGAGCTATGATTTTTCTTTCAAAGACAGGTTTGTGGAGCCTCATGGTGGGAGCTTCAGGTGGCTTGTTTACTTGTTTGTCTTTAAAGACATTGAGGACAAATATCTGCAGTTGAAATCAGTGAAAGCTGTAATAGAGCTTATTTTGTCCAGTAATAAAGCCAATCCTGCCCCCCAAGATCTGGACATTTCAAATAATTTAGCTTTCCTCACACGAACTACAACACTAAGATTGGCTCAGTTGGTTAGAGCATGGTGCTAAGAACACCAAGGTCACAGATTTGATCTCTGTATGGGACAATCACTCAACAAGTTGGATTCAATGGTCCTTGTGGGTTCTTTTCAACTCAGAGTAATTTGTGAACTGAAAATTTTAATCATGTTTTGTGAATGTGAAGTCATGATACTGAACAGCCTCAGGGTTGAAAGGTCTCTATTTTTGCTTATCCCCTGAAAATTAGCCTCTATGTTTTCCCTTTGAACTTGGTAAGACCTTTTTAGTTTTAATCTATACTGTGTCATAAACACAGACATAGAGGTGGGTAGAAATATAGCTCCAGGTGATTCAAAGTTAAATTTCTTTTCCCCTAGATTCTATAAGATGGTAAAGCACAAGGTAACTAGGAAAGGGTTACATTTAAAATCAGCTCTCCAAGGTTTTATAACTAATTTGGCACAGATCAAAATGCAGAAGGAGAGGGCAGGCCTCAGCCACTTAAAGGTCATATCCTTCTATGTCTTTACAGGGACATACAGTGATATTAAAAAGTGGGGCATGGTTTTAAACTAAAAATGGAGATTTAGATTAGATGTTAAGAGGAAATTCTTCACTGTGACAGTGGTGAGGAACTGGAACAGTTTACCCAGACTGGCTGTGGAAGTGTTGAAGGCCAAGGCTCAGCTACCTGGCCTAGTGGGTGGCATCCCTGCCCACAGCAAGGGTGGGGGACTGAATCATCTTTAAGGTCCTTTCCAACCCAAACCATTCTGTCATGCTCCTGTAAGTACCTAAGAGTTGGACGTGCCTGCAGTACCTCTAGCATGAGCAGCTAGCTATCTATGCCTAGAAGGAGCAGAGCTGTAGTGCTTCATTCTGTTCATGCCATTTCTGCTGAAATTGGACATCTAATACCTCCCTGTGGAAAATGAGTGGTTTTCTCAGTGCAGAGTAAGTAAAGACCTAGTGATCAGAAAGCTTGTGTGAGAGTAGGTGATCTGTGTTTGAATTCCTGCTCTAACTCAAACAGAATCATGTCCAAAAATCCACATCAAAGATGAAAGTCTTGCACATAAACTTGCTAGGATATGTTTTTCCATATTTTCTGTCCTCTTTGTAATGAAAATAAGTAAACAATTATCTACAGAGCAGGTGCAGAAAGACAGGGCTCCCTGTCTGCCGTTTCAGGAGAGAGAATATATTGTATCAGCATTTCACTGCTCTGGTATATTTAACCATACCTGAGATAGGGGAATTTCCTGCCCTGAGAGTCTTCGTGCAATTACAAAGTCCAGGAACTACAATTTGGCCAAGACTCTGAACTGGGAGGACAGTGTGGCCCCTTTAACAGGAAAAAACCCTCCAGTGTTTCTTTAACCTTCCTAGTGTCGTTCTTTTAAATCACATATGAGCAGGGATAGTTTCATTGGCTCTTTTTCCTATGCATGTAAGCTATTACATGTACATATATTAGTTCATTAGAATTTTAGCACACATTCTCCAGAATTATATTTATCACCAAAAACCAAATACAGATATTGTTCTTACCTTGTCAACAAAACCAATGTCTTGTACCATTCCCAGCTCCTCTGTTGTGGGTTTTGCAACAGATACAATGAATACGTTGACTCCAAATTCTCTGGCCACTATGCCAGCTTCTTCTAGATCATCTGAGGGCCAGCCATCTAGAAACACTACAATGATCTTGGGAATTCCTTTCCGTGCTCCATTTTCCATAGAGAAGAATCTCTGAGCTGTGTGCTTCAAAGCTTTGCCTGGTTTTGAACAGAAAAAGAATATGAAGAAATAAGGCATGCAATGGTGGTATGTTTTGGTACCAGTTTCCTATCCAAAATCATGCAGGTTTATGCTGTGATTACAGGTCTAACCCAGTGTATCACTGAAATGGGGTCCTAGGAAATTTGATAAAATTGAAGCTCGAGCAACTTCTCAGCTAAAAACAACCACCCCAAAATACAAAAAAAAACCAAAAAAAAAACAAGCCAAACCCAAACCAACAAACAATAAAAATCACAGATATAACTAAGGAAGAATTAACTGACCTTTTCCTTTCCCCATGGGGTTTAGTTTTGTACTAGGAAGTAGATGTACTAGTGCTTGCTAAATGGATTGGAAGGAAGAAAGTTCAGGTGCTACCTAAATTTAGTTTGTGAAATACAACATACTTAGCACTCAGTTTTCTCATTTGGCTGGTTTTGACCAGGATAATTAATTTTCCTCAGAGTAACCAGTAGGAGACTGTGCTTTGGATTTCTGTGGAAAACAGTGTTGATAATACAGGGATGTTTTTGTTATTGCTGCGCAGCTCTTGCACAGTGCCAAGGCCCATTCTGCTCCTTGTACACTCTGCTAGAGAGAAGGTGCACAAGAGGGGCAGTCAGGACAGCGGACCCCAGCTGACCACAGGGATATTCCACATAATATGGTGTCATGCTCAGCACATAAAATTGAAGGAATAAGAATCAAGGCGTGTGGGGGGAACGTTCAGAGTGATGGTGCGAACTGTTACGTGTGCTGAAGCACCGCTTTCCTTGGGATGGCTGCACGCCTGCCTGCCCATGGGACATGGTGAATAGACTCCTTGTTTGGCTTTGCTTGTGTGAGTGGCTTGTGCTATTATATTGTCTTTATCCCAATCCATGAATTTTCTCACTTTTATCCTTCCAGTTCTCTCCCCCATCCCACCAGGGGGCAGAGAGACAGCAGTTGTGTGGTGCTTGGTTGCTGGCTGTGGTTAAACCACGATAGGCAAACATCTCACAGCCACTTACTACTTATTCTGTGTTTATTCTAACTCTCTAATTAGCCACCCAACAAGGAAGAAACACTAAGCCTTTTATGAATTTGTCTCTCACTCTGCTGCCAGTGAAAAGTCAATTACTGTTTAAACACAGAAAGTGATATTTACACTTCTACTCTAATAAAATGTGCAATAAGCAGCCCCAACTCCTGGAAACGAAGTGTAAGATGGGGCCAGATTCTAGTACAAAAACATTAAACCTATTTAAACAAGTGTGGCATCTAAAACACTTTTGTACCTATCTGAACTATAATAACTTCAATACACACACACACACACACATATATATATATAAAAATTATGTAAAGAAATAATATCTATTTCAGTGGAAATATGAATTCACCTGTATTGGAATTGCCTCCTCTGAACCCTAATTCCTTTATGGCAAATAAAACTTCTTTTGCAGCAGTGAAGTTTTTCAGATAGAATTCAATTTTTGGATGTTCACTGTGGAAAAATAAAATGGAGTAATAAGGTTTGTAGTTCACTTTTCATACCACTGTGGCATTAGCAAGCTAAAATACACTTGGAATCATTTTGCTCTTGGTAATATATATTCTTCTCTGCATTTTAATTACTAAAATAGAAATATGCTCCTTGCTTAGTAAGTCTCACAATCATTAGCAAGAGGAGTTACCTACCTGAATGGGTAAATTAAGAACAGTCTGATTCTCATGCTTATCAAACAGCTGAAAACATTACTTTGAAAATACATAAAGAAAAAAAAATGAACATGCTAGATGTTAAACTAAATGCATTTCTGTAATTACAAATCAGCAAGTTTTCTACTGTTTGTATGAGAAATAGCTTTTTTATAAGAAATTCCTGCAAAATGCAGTTTGAGTTATTTGAGAAGTTTTAAGCTATGCTAGCTACTGACTCCATATGAGAAATTAAAGATTTTAACTATGCTGTTTCCAGATTTCACTTTTGGTTTATAGTAGAAAACAAAAAGAAATGAAGTTATTTTTGCCAAGTAAAAGGTAGAATGATAAACACCTGCAAGCCAAAGAGCTGCTGCTATGAATAAATGAACCCTTGTTCCAAGTAGAATAACTGTTAAAATGGTACATTCTGACTTATAAAGATTATTGTTTGTAAGATTAATTTCTAATGAAGAGTTGAATGTTCAAGGTGCTAAACTATTTAAACCTCCTTGAATTGGTCCTCACCTTATAGGATACAGACCCAGGACAGCAAGAGTGGAGTTCATTTCCCCTACCTTTTGACATCTACAATGGACAGAAACTGGATTTGTCAGGATGGAATTCATCACATCCTAAAAGAGGCATGCAAAGCAGTTCAGATGGTTTGTGCCACGAATGTGGTCTTTCTTTCTAGTGACTGTAACAGCAAGTCCAGGTCATTAAATCAGACTCAGATATCTATCAACTCTATAGTTGTCTAGAGGCAGGGAGAAGAACAGACTTTAATGATGACTAAAGATGTGATGGAGAAATCCTGTGCTAATCTAGCATATGCTTCACCTTCTTGGAATAAACGAGTTAATTTTAATAATAAGCAATTCTTTGCACTTCCTTTTTTCCAGATGCCATAACTAAAGTGGTTAAACCTTGGAAAACTGCAATTGCTGAGCAAGCTAAGCTGTGGCTCAAACACACCCTCTACCAATGTGCTGGATGTTGCAGTGGCTTTTAGACTACACTCTGCAAACATACATAGTACAGATTCTATGAACTGTCTTTAAATAAAAAAGTGACCAGTTAAAATTTGAAAATATTAGTTGTAGCAACCTATAGGTTGACAAGAGCAGTTCCTTGTTTTGCACATGTATATAGTTGTTTGTGACACTTCTCTCTACAGTTTTTAAAATTAGAAATCTCTCTTTTGCAAGGTGTTTCCTGCTGTTCTACTGTGATGAGCTACAAAGCTGTCAGCAACAGAGGGGCTGGGAGAAGTCCAGCTGCTCTCTCTATCCAAAAATTAGATATCACAGAGGCAGATGTTCAGATTTGTCATGTCCTCTCATATGGACAGCTCAGTGTAGCATAGACTAAACAGTGCTACAGCTCAAAAGAGTTTGCTTTCTCTTGTTATTCATCAACTCTTATTGAGAGATATTGTTCTGCAAAATAGGAAGTGATACATGAACTGATTTCTCTTATCAATCACTTGGTTATATTTTGTGTAGATCTGCTCTTACCTGGCCTGTACAACTCCAACATGAGGCCCTTCTGTTCCAATTCCCAACATCACAGCTACTTTTCCAACAAAGTTTTTCTGCAGATTAAACCTACGCTGGCCAATGTTGTAACTTCCATCAATGAGAAATGCAATATCAGCTTTACAGTCTGTGAACATCCAAAATAATTGGACTTATTAACATCTAATAAATGTTAGGATTTTGCTTTGCAAAAAGTAAATCTGTGTATTCTTACCTTTGTTTCCTGTTTTTTTATCAAGAGTCTTCTTAGGTCTTTTACCTTCAGTGAAGAAAACAGCATGAATCATTTAAGAACAAGCAGATGAATGGACTGAGGTAAACCAGAAAAAGCTCAGACTCCAAAAATTACAGTACAATCTGTCTGCAGTAGGAATTGTCAATCAGTTTAATTATTAAACTTGCACTACTACTGCTTTGCTCCTTGAAGAATATTCTTTTTCAAATGAAACGGTTTAACCTTCTCTTCTACACCTGCCTGACTGATTACTGAATCATGCAGAGCAGGGTGGATTTCTGTATCCTACCTTCTTGAGTGCTACTATTTCTCAGTTAGCAATTCCGCCGTACAATGCAGTTTTAATGGTTTGGGAGCAAACCATGACTTAAACTGTAAAGTAAATGGTCTATTCACAAAAAACGTCCAAGTCCAGCTCTAACCTTCATAAAAACTGATCTCACCTTTTAATGCAGCATTTGCTGTGGTGAAATTCACATAACTAAGTTTTTGCTATACAAGTCCTGACAGCACTCAGCTGTTGAGCAGTTCTGTAAGAAGGAATGCATTATCTCTTTCTTCTCTGTTACTTAATCTCATGAGTTCATGAACTCTTACTTTGCTTTATCTGTATTACTTTTTCAAATTCAGTCAAGCTTCTTTTTAAAATGAACACTAGTGACATTAAGATCATTCCCCAAGATTATGTATGATTCTTCTTTTTTCTGATTAAAGATACACTGCAAAACCAGATATTGTATGTTTTCTTCTTTAAAAATAAATGAACCTTATGAAACATGTAATTTTGGCCAGGGATCCACACACTGCAGCACATCATACCACAGGATGCTTCCCTTGTTGTGGAGATCTCATACCTGTGGAAGGACGTGCTGTTGACACTGACCGTCCAACTGCTTCGAGCGCTGTGTCCTTGGTAGCTGCTAAAATTAGAATACATTTTGCAGAGTGTATGTTAGTATATTTAGATGAAATTACAAGTGCTTGAAGAATACTGTATTTCTAATAACCTTTCTTCATCATCTGCCGTTAGCTATTCTGGGAGTAGGATATAAGCCTAGACAAACCTTTGGTGTAATCCAGTACTGTGCTCCTTGTTTTACAGGTAATTAATTTCTGCATTTGAAATAACAGCAGCTGAGGAGTAATTACAGCATACTTATTTGATGAGAGATTTGTAGCCATAGTAGTCATTATTTCTAGCAGATAAAGTAAGGACTTGATCTGGAAAGCTGGATTTCACTTTCACCCTCACCAAAAGCACCGGTGATTCCAAGTTCTTAGCTATTAACCTGAAGTGGGCACTATAGGAGGTTTACTAGTATCTTAGGGATAGCAGGCTGAATCTTAGCTGTGTAAAGAGAGAGAGATTTGTTTCACAAACTCGGAAAGAATATACCAGAAAACACATATACTTTAATATTTTTGAAATCACAACAATGTATAGAACCGATATGCTTCTGCATATGATTTTATGAGGGGAGTTTGACCTCACCTGAGTGGCAAGGCATGACAACTACTTTGCAGCTGGGGACATTGCCTCAACTAGGTGAGAAAAACTTCTGGAAAAAAGCCTCACATTGTAGCTTAATGACCACACACCACATATAAATTGGCATCATTGATACTTTTTGGAAGGTCAGTGTTCTTGCAGGGAACACTGCACAAGGTGTTTGAAGGGTCTGACAAGTGCTACTGCCTGCACCATTGCAGGCAGGGGGAGAGAAGGGATAAAACTATATGCTGGAAGTGGTAGGAGGACCAGACTGCAACGTCAGGATCAAAACACTGACTTTCATCAGCTTAAACTTTAATGGAATTGTCAACTGCCTGCTATCAAGTTATAATATTCTAAATAATGGATCCATTTTTATGGATCAGCCTGTTACAGACTAGCTAGACTAGGGTGAATAGTTTTTCTTTAGGAAATTGTCAAAAAATGAAGGTAAAATAATGAATTAGAAGTAAAAATTTTGGTTACTACATATCAGATAGCAATCACATTTGTTTATGCAGGAAGACTGAAGAAGTTTCCAACAGTTCTATCAATATTTCAAATACAGTTTGCAAAATAATAAGTGTGATCCACCTACGAGTCACTGAGAAAGATGAAGCCCATCTAGAGAGCACCTGAGACTGGATCCCATTGGCATTTACAGCAGGGTAGTTGTCCTGTCCTGGGAGAGTCTGTACCCTTACAGCTCCTCCTGCATTGGTGATCACCCCCCTGAGGTACAAAAACAGTTGGTATGAAGCAGACGTTTTAATCCCAAGAAAATGCAATACAGTTATACTATCATTAGAACAATACCAGCCTCCTGAAAAGGATGCTATATATGCAGGTAGCTGCGATTAGGCTAAAACAAACTGTAATTTGCTGAAAAGAAAAGCTATTCTACACATCACACAGACTTATTAAAAAAACAAACAAACAAAAAAACCCAAACAAACAAACAAACAAAAAACCAAACAAAAAAACAAAAACAAAAAAACCCCCAAAACAAACCACCAAAAAAACTCGGTCAAGAATGGCTAAAATTCTGGCAGTGTTTAGGCTAATGCAGAAGAGAGATGTTTCAGGCCCTATCAATTCCCAAGTGACAGCCAGAACTGTTCAGGTTGCTTTTTATGTGCTATTGAAGAACAGTTATTATTTTCAAAGGGCAAAAGTCAAGGTTCAGCTTCTCTAAGAGGGAGTAAAAACTTGATGCTTTGCAGTACTTGGTCAGGTACAGTGCTGTGGCAGGAAAGTTGTCATTTCGAGGCTATTTAACACAGTAATGTGCTCCCTTGTGTTTACTTTCGATTCTGTTTGGCTTCCTGCTTGAAAAGAGGTCCCAGCCGAATCCAATTTAAAACATTGTGAAAGTAGAATAATCAAGACCAGAGTGTAGAACACTTTGTGTATGTTTCTGAGGATATGAGCTCTGGTTGTGTGTGGCAAAGGCAACTGCCACATAAAGCTCTATGTAGATTGCTGCTAAAAGACATTCCCCCTTCATGGATGTGACTTGCATTTCTAAATTCAACTGTGGTTATATATACTTAATTCTTGTAGCTTGGAAGATCATAACTGTTTCAAACTATACAGATGGTTTCTTATCTAGAAATACTGTGTAGAGTATGTGGACAAGAGAGCCTTAGTAATGTTACCCAGAAGGAGTTTAAAATCAGATTATAAAGTTGGCAAATACAATCAGCACTTTATAGTTCTTTAAAAAAAAAAAAAAAAAAAGAGTGAGAGAAAAATTAGACCAGAGCCTTTAACTGGTTAGTTTTATATAACAGGAAAAAATCAGTAAGTCAAAATTATCTTTGAGAAAAATAACATATAGGTATATTTTGAATATTTCTGTCTAATTAGAACATAATTTCCTTCTCCAGTACCTGGTTTTCTTTGGCATTCAAGCCTTCACTAGTATCTCAGTCTTTATGGATAAGTAAAGGTGTCAGAAATAAAAATATGTGTTTAATTGGAACACTTTCTAGTTTAAGTTTGCACTTGCAATTTTAGTGACGCTACTCTGGGCTTACATCAGCAAACCTGATCTGTGCTCAAGTTAGGTACTAAGAAGAATTTAGTACCTCTTCCCACTGCCTTTGTTGTGGGCTTACAACTTGAGTGCTGTCTGAATTGAACTCAAGAACACATTCAGATTGAAAGCTCAACTTAAGAATTATTCCTGGAAACAATGATTTCAGCTTACTTTAGGCATGGTGTGACCAGTGTTGTCTATAATGTTCCATTCTGTCTCTTGATCTTTACATTTTAATTGCAACAATTAATAATTAATTTAATGTGATTAATAATTCTAGGGGAAAAATAATCATCTAGACTCCCTTGAATTTGGAATTTCTCACTGAAACTGAAATAGATTTATTTGCTCCTTATCTCTTTGTTGCAAACACTTGAATCTATATTTGTACACAAGTCAAAGTTCTATACTACCTTCTGGAGATACAGTATTTCCATACAATAGCTCTGCTATTTTAATGCAAATAGGGGCTGATATTAGATGTGAATATAACATGAACTGTAGTTTTATGGAAGTTATTCCTCTTTCTTGCCATTTTGTTAAGTAGGTGAGTTAACAGTTTAATCCACCTTTTACAATCTCATCAGCTTTACCTGGGATGTTTCTTCAAGCAAGTCTACTCGTAGTCCATGCTTATACATGCTGATGAGGAACCATATATTGTCAGTCTACCTTTATATTCTGAATCAGATTGGTAAATTCCTTTCTGCAATCATTTATGATTGACTTTAAAAGTGAGACTGATCCTGTGCAGATCTGCAGTGGTTTTTAACAAGTGAAGAAGTGCCCATGCATTACCCCAGATTGACTTAAGTCATTATAATCTGCTTTGATTTTGGTTGCTGTGATTTACTCCGGTGTGATTGACTTGCATGCCACTGTTTTGATTAAACTGCAACGCTGCAGATTTTCCAGGAACAGCTTTCACTTCCTTACTTACTATGCTTCATGCTACTGCCAGTGCTGCTTGACAGCAACTTTATATAAAGCTGCAGTCCATTCTCTTGCCTAGATTCATTGTTAATTAAAAAAAAAATTACACTTTAAAATGGTATTTTTTCTCAGTAATGGAAAAAATTAAACAGAAAAGCTGATACATAAGGCAGCAATCCAGTAACTCATTGCACAAGAGCTCATGAAAGAAAGTATACTGGCCAAGGGCAGCAGAACATATGGAAAGGTCTAATGAAATACAGGAATTTCAGCCAAAACATACTTAAAAATCTGAACTAAATTGAGGTAAATCACCAGATGAAATGGAAGCATTTTATGAGCCTCATGTACTTCCTCAAAGCAAAGTGCAAGAACTGTTTATTTGCACTCTCAGTCAAAGAGATACAGGGCTTTGCTGAATTTTAAATGCATTTTTCAAATACTTTGCACATCAAAACTGATGTCTAGACCACAAAGAGGCTCTTCCAGCTATGGGAGATGAGCCTTACAGATGTATCCACAGTCAGTTTATCCTCAGGGACTTTAGTACCTGAATTCCCAGTTTTCCTTCCTACTATCATCATCTGCAAACTCCTTCCATATAATCCACCTTTCTTCATCACCCCAAGAAGCATCCTTCTCCAAACTGCAGTCTCCTGCTGCTGTCTGACTGCCATCAATCACCAATATGGAACTGCTCAGGTTTTCATGCCAGCATCCTTTGGCCCCCTGTGTTGTGTTCTTTCAGTCCTCTCTGCACCCCTATTGCTTTTGGCAAGAAAGAAGTTGAGCAGCAGAAACAGGCACTATACCAAAGTTTCCCAAGGAATCTACAGCTCCTCAGAAATCCCTCTGGCCAGACAACATTTGTGTCAATATTCTTCTAGCAAACACTAGGGCAGCTTAGATGCCATTCATGTTTATGGGCACTTTGTGGCCAACTCAGTAATACCATGATATGCTTAATTAGAAATGGTTTCACCCTGTGACTAGTTAAGAAGGTTATGAAAAAAGCCCTTACATGCCTATTTAACATCTAAATACTACCACACTGGGCTAGGTCTCCATTTAGTGGAACTGGCACTAGAACAGAACTACACAAGCTGAGAACCTAGTCCTTCATTTGACCTTCTGATTATTAATCCAATTAATCACTCAGTGGTAGATTTAACTCAGTTCTTCATGCATACATAGCATCAGTCTGGTAGAAGGTTCTCCATTCTTCCCTTGATGAATAAGTGTTTTATTCTTCTGCCCAGAAAAAGAATAATATTAAATAAATATTCTGTTTCCTGAGAGTAATAATACATAAGATGAGGGAAAAAGCCAAATATAACAAACTAAAACAGGCAGAAAGCTTATTCATCTGTAGTACACAGAATTATTTGTAGTTGAATTCTGCTAAATTCTTTTCATCCATTGCATAGTATTTTCTTGTGTTAATAACTGCCTCAGAGTAATGGAACTGCTCATAGGAATAAGCATTATTTGATTTACGTAAAATTAAGGAATCCAGATTCAGTATGGACCCAGGATGCAAACTGAAGTGTATGTGGAAGAGGGAACAGACCCATCCTCATACAATCATTTTCAGTTACAAAAAAAACCCAAAAAACAAAAAACCACCAACAAACCCACCAAAATCAATAAGCACTGCCCCCAAGACTGATGCTTCTTGAAATGGTGGGTAGTTGTCCAACTGCTTTTCGTTAGATAACAGCAACAGCCACTGTAGGTGGCACAGGGTTAGTACTCAACAGTGCTAGAAGGTACAGAGCTCTCTGTTGCCCTCACCATGCAGTGAAAGGGAGGGTATGCCTAGTTTTAAACTAGGTGTCATTGTTTCAGCTATTTGGAAGAAGTTTACAAAATTCTCAAAGCACATTTCTTCTTACATCACAATAAGGACAAACTCAGGTGATTACCTATTAGGAATATCGTTCTGAAATTACTTTCGCCCCAGTACAGAGTTTAGATATTGCAATAGGTTTTCATTGGATTTTGCAGCCTGCACTGGAATTAAATGAGAACTAAACAGCTATTCCATCTCTTCCACTCATCAATCCTTTTTCACCAGGGTCAGTATTTATGGCTGCTAACAGTTGCAGCAAAGACAACAAAACACTCATGTAGCAAATTCTGCTCTGAGTATGAAAGGCCAACAGGACTAACTGCCTTTAAGCTGGGGACTGTCTTCAAAACAGCAATTCTCCTAAACATGAATTTTCACCATTTTTCTGCCTTTTCAAAACACCATACTACAGTCTATCATATTCAGAAGGCTTGAACAATGTTAATTTATATCCATTCTGGAAGACAAAGTAGACAGGTGGTATTTTAATCCTTTCATTGCTAATAGAGCACTCATTCACAGGATATCTATGGAGACTGACTGCTAGAATCAGGTTTTACAAACAGGGCTACATATTTCACAAGTAGTCCAATTTATATTGATTCTTACTACGGAAAATTTGGATTTTCCTGTAGTCTCAGGCTTCTGGGCTGGAGAACAATAGTACACAGAGTTTACAGGGTACAGACTTCCATAAAGAGCTAAGCTATATGCAAATGCCTATGCTTTATTATCTAGAGGAAGACTATGCAAATCATTAAAAGAAATCTGAACTTTCCATTTATTGTACCTCTTCCTCTTGTAAAAGTATTCCCCAGCTGTGGTGAGACTTCTCTAACAGTCAGTCACAGACACCACTGGCGGGGGAGGTTCCAGAATGCTGCCTGGTTGAATTGGTTAGAAACTTCTGTGTCTTTTCAAAGTGTTCAAGTCTTTAATCTCTTCAGAAAAAGGTCTTGACAGAAAGAACTTTTTTATCTTAAAGTAAAGATATCTTTGGCAACCAGTAAAGAAACGGAATGTTAAAATAAATAGCTACATCACTAAATACAAACATTGCCTTAGAAAAACTGACAAGGGAAATAAATCTGTTTTCAACAGTTAAAAAAACCCCCAAAAAACAAACAAACAAAAAAAAACACAAGCAAAAAACCCAATCCAAAACAAACAAAAAAGCACAACGTGCATTTGATCCACACATTCTTTCACAAACATTTGTATTCTTACACTAGGAAAAGTGAAGAACTGAAGTTTAATTTTTTTAACCACTCATGGAGTTGCTGAAAGTACACTGAATGGAGGCTTTCATTCTTTTTAGAGAAGCATCAAAAGGAAGCCTGTCTAGCAATAAAATACACACGCAGACATGTAATTACACTCGAGACAAACTCTAAAGCTTTAAAAACAAATGCACAGAGCCCCACAATATGTCCCAAGCTCTTTCTAGCTCCTCCTCTAATACTTTAGCTCTTTACAGCATTTGAGAATCCCGTTTCTACTCAAAACTCCTTCCTAAATCAAACATTTAAAAAAAAAAGAAATTCATTTTAGTTTACTTTGTAGTTTAAATACCACATAAGTAGCCTGAATTTTGGATGTCTTACTAAAAGTTAGAGAGTTTTCATTGACACTTTAAATAAGACTCTGGATAGTAATTACAGCACCCTAGATAAGCTTAATGTGGTTTTTTTATGGCATTTAATGTATCAAGCAATGAAATAACTCAAAACCCCTTATTTTCTTCCTTTATCTTCTAGTAATTTATTTCTCTGTAAAAATTTAAGTTTACAGTTGTGGATTTTTTAAATAAAAAAATAGTCTGATAGCTTCAGCACCACATCAATATATTCTGAAAGAGTTCCTTTCTGTTTCTTGAGGGTAAAAACCCCAGAAATTGAACCTCCATTTCTTTTAAACAATTGTTTGACTTATGCTTCTAAGAAAGAGAGAAATCTGCTCTTATTCTCCAATTAGTTACTATTTACACTGTATTCTTCCATATCTACTAGTGACACATAAATAATTTTACAGTGAAAGTCCATCTGCTGCTGTGCCATTTCAGCAAAAGTTAACAAAGTGGTTTTCAGGAACAATTAAAAGCAACTCAGCTAACTTGTAAACTGCTCATTCTTTTTTCCCCTTGTTCTCTCTAATCCTGATGACATTCCTATTGAGTTACTAGGATGCACAAAGTCCAGAGAGATCTTTATTATGATGGCATCAAAAGATTAAGATTTAAAAGCATGGCAACACTATAGACTATATACACTCCCTTAACACATTGATTAGCAATGATTTGACTTACCTGTGTATGGCAGCTCCACAGATACTGGAGAGAGAAGCATAAACTCCATCCCCAAAGACATAAAATTGCCATAGAGGACAGTTTGCTGGGCAAAGGACATCTTCTGTCCCCTTTCTAAGGTCAAGTCCTCTTGTAAAGCACGTGATAGCAGTGGAAGCTAAAGAGAAAAGAACAACTTTTGACCTGAAAAATCTAAGGGTCTGTTGTTGGGACTTCTTCTTTAAATGTCTCTACTGTTTCCAATCTTAAAGCAACGAGCGAGTTTGAAAGTAGGTACAGTGCCTGTAAAAACGTGTCTAGAGTTTGCAAATGTACATTTATGACAAGGAGGAATACAGTTTAAAATTATTTATGGGAAAGAAGTGGCAGAAAGAAGTGGAAAGGGTTAAAAAAACAAAACATGAGCAAACAACATTAAAATAATACCCAGGGAACATTACATAAGGAACACCAATTCACATTTGTAAGTTTACTGCAGAGACAGAAGGGCCAGGGAAAGACCTTTGAGGGCTGATGGACCACTGACATAGGTGGCACTCTCCACAGGAGATTTTAAGTGAACCTGACAGCCCCACAGTCATCTCCAGCCATATGACATCTATGGATCACTTGGGAAATTCTGAATCTTCTCTTCAGTAGCATTCATGAAGCAGGTTGACAGCAGCATTTCCCTTAGCCTCTGCTGAGGCCAGTGTAAAAAAAAAAAAAAAAAGGAACCTGCAATCTTCTTGCTCCAGTAGTACAGTAACATCTAGAACATTGATATCAACTCATTACAAGGAAGTTTACATCATTATCATTGTGCAAAGGACTGTCAGAACCACAAGTAAGACAAAAGTTATTTATTCAGCTGAGGCACATGCATTTTTTACATAGAACTCTGCCTTTTTTTCTTAGAAGTTGCTCCTCATGTTATCATCATTAAACTTTCACTGTTCTTGCCTGTGTGCAGTGTAGGTATGCGGACACATATTTACATCAATATACAGTTTTGATTGGCAAACATGCTTTTCCTTTAGAAAACACAGAAGTCTTTTACCTTGAATAGTTATTACCAACCTTCTACTACAAAAGACAGCACATTCAGCTGGTCTGGTAGCACAGCAAATTAGGGCTTTGACTGTGATTGATATGATAAGTCCAGCCCATGACTGTCTGTGTATTCTGAACCTCCTAAGGACACACCTTGCCCTTGCTGAGTACTCGAAGGTGCAAGAACCTTTTCTATATGCATTTGGAATATTCCTTTTCCCCAATATTACGATGAAAGCTGACAGAAGCTGGCCAGTGTATCAGTGCATACACCATAGCATTATATCCCCAGGAGAGTATGTTTCAGGGATCAGTGATCTGACTCTCACCTGCCCTCCTGCTCACTATTTTCACTCTTACCTTAGGGTGTTTACTCACCCCAACATATGCTGCTTGCATATATTTGCAGCATACACAATTCTTCATCAAGGAAAGGAAAAGATCATACCTCCAGCTAATCTTGCTGACTTTGGAACTGAAACACAGAACAGTTGCAGCCAGAGATGTACAGGGAAGTGTGTCTGTTCATTCTGGCTGCACAAACACCTGTGTTCACCAACCATGCACACAGTTTGACTATTAAATATATATACATATACATACATACATACATATATATAATATATATATATATATATATATATATAATCCTTTTAAGCTATCTAATCACATCGTCCTGAAAAATCTTAGCTATTTGTTAGCACAAAGATGGGACTTATATATGCTAAATCTGTCATTATAGTACAGAATAAGAAAAAAAAGAAAGCAGTAAGCACTTCTTTATTTTTCCTTCTCAAGATAATAAAAGTTGTTTACCTAACAAGACACTGTAAAGGGATTTAATCTGATTCTCAAATATTCTAGGAAATAAAGAAGTTTATTTTACAACTTTGTCTCACGTACTCACATCCTCTCTGTGCACAGGCTTATACATTTGCCTTAAAAACAAAAGATAGAAAAACCAAGCAGAGTCAGCACTGTTTATAAGTAGAAGCTTCATGTTCTCATTGTTAAAAGAACTATATTATTGGTGTTATGATAAAAGAAGTTGATTTGCTTTGCTGTTTTGAGTCCCCTAATCCTTCCATGAAAGTTCTACAAGTGTTTTCGGTAATTACTGGGCACTGATCAAGTAATATCCACCAAATGACAACTAACAAGACCATCAGAATCAAACCGCAGCTGGAAGGCTAGAAATCCTTGGAGGAGTCACTGGTAATCTCTACTTTCACAGCTCTGCTTGTGCCATGCACCCCACAACATTTTTCCAGTCTCTAGAAGTGCAAAACGCCACAGGAAGTTTTAATTCCTGTCATTTCTAATGTGCTGTACTTGACTGAATTCCTTGGCTGGCTGTGCATACAAAACCAGTAATTACACATGTCTAGTTAACAAACTTTTTGTCACTTGGAGATCTGTATTTCCCTCACCACCAAGTACTTACTAATTACCGTCATGTGGAAGACTAATATTTTGCATCACACAGAAGATGAGGGGGAAAAAAAAATAAAATCTTTCTGTGTTTTACCTGGCAATGAAAACACAGAAATCCATTGTAGACCAGCCATGGGATTTTAATGTACTGGTAGCCTAATGAGTGTCGTGATCCTTGTCTGTGCATGAGAGGCAGGCTGCCAAGGGAAGCCATAACTCTATAGCTGAAACTAATATTAGAAATGTCAGGTGTAGTATCAAAATGAAAGCCTTTTCCTTTTTTTTTTTTTTNAGAAAACCTTTTTCTTTTTTTTTTTTTTTTTTTTTTGCTACCACGATTAAGACTTACGGTAACAGCTCTGCAGTGGATTTTGTTCTTCCCTGTTTGTTAATGCACCACCAACCACCCAACCCATAAAACTACAAGCATTCTATCACAACCAGGAAAATGTATTAATGAGGTCTGAATACTAGAAAGTATAAAAAAGTTCTTTGTCAGCATACATACTAATTATTCTCACAAATTTCATATGTGATATTGCTATTAAAATCGACTAAGGTGGTTGTGTTTGTTAGCCTATCCAAGATACCTCAACATGGCAGAAACTGTCAAAGAGCTATATATGTACACAAAGGAATGGAGATAAACCCCATGTTTTAATTGCTGTAATTTAAGAATGCAAGTGCAGCAGCAATGAATATTTATGTGATGCAATTCTCTAAATCCAAGTATTTTTGGAAGAAGGAAACACAAGCTTACAATTTGTGTAACTGATGTCCTTTAAAGGACTCAGTCCTAGACTCCTACCCATTCTGGACTCTCTTGAAGACTAGAGACCTATGCTTTGTGAGAGAAAATTAGGCCTTCAGAAGCATAATAAAATCATACAATCCTGTCAAGACACACACGCTTCAAGATTCACACTACATCAGGGTACCCTATAAAAACAAAGCAGAGAGAAAAGAAACTGTAATTCTTCCTGCTTTTAGCCATATTTAAAGGTAGAGATGAATGTCTTCCATCATTGTTGACCTAAAAAAGGAAAAAGAAAAAAAAAAAAAAAAGGGCAAAGACTCACTTATCTCCTAAAACAACCAGTTTTCAATCATTCCATCAGTTTCCATCTTTTTGGTGTCTCTTCCCATGTACCCACGTACTCTGATTTTGCCGTGACTAGCTGCTTCTTATGTCAATCTGTAAAGGTTCTTGTTTAATTTTTGGCAGAAGTCATGGCTTTAAATTATTCTAGAAAAATAAAATCCATAGCCAAAATCTCAGCTTTTCTAATCTTTAAGTTTCCATGCATTGCTTTGGGAAAACAGAGTTTGTTTATGCAAAAGAAAAAATTCTTATGCACAATATTACAAAATAAATAATAGGGGTTCCTACAAGTAAGATAGCTTTATGAGCTGTAAAATAGAGAAGTACATCCCTATTATGCTTCTTATTCCTTTTAGTATTCAGCATTCTTTTCAATACAGGAAGATTTTAGGTCCTTTTTTATCTTGAGGCTTCAAACATGCCTGCTTTTTCTATTTTATGCAAGGAATACTCCCACATACCTACCTTAGCCATACTTAAAAAGCAGACATACTAGTAAATGTACACTTGTTTATATTTTGGAAATCACATTCACAGATTGCATATTAATTCATGTAATCTTAAATACGTATTCTGATCTGGACAAGGGCAATGGGATTTAAAGAAACCTGGTCAGGGCTATATCATACATTTCAAACTGAGACTTGCCCTTTTCTGATCAGCTTAAGCCTGCCTACCACCACATGCCAACATTCATCCACCTGCACAGTCTCATGTATGATAACCAGAACTGTTGAACTTGGCAGTATTTGTATACATTCCAGGGGGAGTATAAGGGGAATTTTAAGATCCTCTAAGATCTTCCCAAACATTATGAGCCTAAATACAGTAGATTTCTGAGGAAATCAATGTTCTTTCATTACTTACAAAATTTGAGCACTTCTATAAAAGTTCCCACAAGCTTCTAGTTCAACAATAAAAATGCTGCTGAATTTAGGCTCAGAATAATGGTAGGAGACATTATCTTAGAGAAACTGTTCACATTTTATAGTATAGTCTCATCCTGGTACAAATATCCCATTTTGACAATATACCCTTAAAGATATTTTAGCTGATTCCAGATACCTTCAGATTACAGTGGCTTCTCCAACCCTGGAGGAAGCATCACAGAAAAATTTTCATTTGTCTCCTGCCAGACTGTCAGCACTTCCTCTATAACGCACCTGTAAAATAAAAAAGGGAAAGCAACCAGGGTTGGAGTGGGTTTTCTACCGCTGTGCATTTTTTCCCCTTTTTTAGCCACAGTACTCCTGTCACATATAGCTTTTATCAGTTTAGCACTAAAGAATTTTGCATCTCTTTGAACACAAAATGAGCAGCAAATCTTGCTTCCTAATAGCTGTGAAATCATGAACAACCATTCAGAAAAGCTTGAGGTCACTCACCTTCTGCAGGCCAGGCCTGCATCTGGAAGCACATTCTTCTGGATGTTCCTGTCCTCCCCTGGTGAAAGGTCCACTGGCAGGGGCAGACAAACTGCTTGCATCCTTCTGCCACATTATTTCTTCAACTGCTTCCTATGGCTCCTGGTTCGCAGGGATTGATTCTGACTCCAGGAGAGCCTGCTCTCCAGCAGCAGGGAGGCAGTCCAACAGAGCATGGTACAACAGGCAGCCCCTGCCGTACCCTGCTGGGCATCCTAAGTGTGTTCTTTTGTTTTTCAGGTCGAAATAATGGCAGGGCAGGTTTAAAATGCTTTTCATTAATTCCACGGTCTAAAATACGCCAGAAATCCTCAAACTGCCAAGCACTGTACGAGTGCCTTTATAACACACAAAACACACTCCCACTCACTCTTGCTATCGGCACTCCCCTCGGTGGGGACACCTGTCACCGGGGCGCTGCTCGAGCCGGTGCCAGGAAGGAACTTTCACCCTCCTTTGGAAGTGTTCCCAGACGTGCTCTGTGCCCCTCTGCAGCTTCCCCCCGCCCGGCTCTGCCAAACCTGCCCGACGGCCAAGCGCCCCCCGGGGGGCACCGCTGCCATCCCCGCGGGGGGCGGGACGGGCCGAGCCGGCCCGAGGGGGACGGACGCCCCCGGGATGTGTGGGGAGGAGAGCGGCCAACTCACCTGAGCTGTCGCTCCCGCGCACGGGGCTGGCGAGCAGGAAAGCGCCTGCGAACAGACAGGGAATGTGTCGGGGCGCTGCTCCGCGCCCTCCCCCCCGGCCCCCGCCGCCCCCCCCCCCCCCCCCCCCGCCGCTCCCCGCGGTACCCACCGAGGAGCAGGGGCAGCCACATGGCGGCGGGGCAGCCCAGGGCTGAGGAGGGGCTGAGGAGAGGCGAGGAGAGCAGCACTCCGGGAGGAACACCGCACCACCCCGAGCCGTGCCCGCAGCTCCGCCGAGCGGCACCTCCGGCCGCGGCCGCGCCCGCTTTAAACCTCGGAGGGCGGCTGAGCGCAGGGGCGGGCGGGAAGGAGGGAGCGGGCACGGGAATGGGGATGGGGACGGGGATGGGCAGCCCCGCCGCCGGCACCGGCAGGTGCTGCTGTCCCGCCCCCGCCGGCTCCTCCCGCTGCCGGCAGCGCCGCC
>VXBX01006680.1:282722-372767 GCA_013400415.1 Scytalopus superciliaris
CGCCGGCAGCGCCGCCGCAGCGCTGCCCCAGGCACTCCGGTCCGCTAATCCGCCTCCTTCCCCGCTGACTCGTCCTCTCCGGACGGGCAGTGGAGGCGTGAGGACCTTCCCGTGCCCGGCGAAGCTCCTCTGCGGTTTGCCTTCCCGGCTCTGCCCTCGCACCGCTCGATATCCCCTCCACCCACGGTTCACCAGCACCTCATGTCAGGTGCCTTTACCCCAGACGTCCTGGGAAATGCGAACCAGCTATCAGCTACATCGCCACAACACCTGTCCCTCCCTCGGAGCTGAGAGAAGGGGCAAAGTTACCCCGAGCAGTGCGAGGCTCCGCGAGGAGCTGCGAGGGCGGGACGGCCGCGCATCCCCGCCCGCCCCGCGCCCGCCTCGTCCCTCCCGGCACTGCGAAGGGCACAACTGCGGGATTTAAACCCAACTGAAGCATTCAGAGAGATGGAAATACCCCAACCGGCGTTTCGGGTATCGTTTGTGTTTGGTCGAAAATGTTAGCGCAAATATTGCAGGTGCCCACGTTTCATTTAAGTAATATTTCGTTTAAATTAAAGAACAAACAAACAAACAAAAGCAAAATCAAAACGACCACAACTCCCGAAAACCAACCAACCAAACCCTCCATTCCCACAGCACAATGCACACACTCGTACGTGGCGTGAGCTGCCGGCTGGCACCGCTGTGCCCTGGGCAGGTCACTGGGGAATGGAGGGCACAGGGGCAGAGGTGCGGGTATTTCAACGAATGCCTTGAAATTGCATTCTGTGCCGGCGCCAGCATCCGCTGTTCAATTTCTGCTGGGACGGCTCTTCCCAGAAATCAACTTTTAAATAGAAATAAGCTTTCAGTCCTCATAGGAATTGCGATTTGCCGGGACAGAAAATTAAGTGAGGGTGGGTGTTGAAATCAGCTCCGGGATGGAGACAGCTGGTCAGGGCAATTCTCTTTGTTTGTTTTTGTTTTGTTTTGTTTTGTTTTGTTTTGTTTTGTTTTTAAAAATGTGCTTTGTGGAATATCTCTTCGCATGATTGAAAATAAATATATTTGAGAATTCTGTGATCCCTTAGAGATATGTCGCCTGTAAGAACAAAATAGGAAGCATGACTGGGTAAGTTATTTGAAATTTATTTGTAATTTATTTCTTTTCCGGGGTTTAATTCAAGCAAAGCACAGAAGCGGTGAGAACACGATACCGTTTCCCCTTACAGCTTTGATCGTCCCAGAAACATTTTCATGCTTCCCACACAGGATAAAGGTGGCGATGCTTCCCTCATGACATGTTCTTCTCCTACGTGAGCATCTCAAATGCAAAATTATTCAAGGCGGATGGTGCAGATGTCAGGAACTTCGTGCTGGCATTTTTCTCAGCTTCCCCGAATCCCGAGATCTTGTCAAAGGATTCCTGCTAGTCAGCAGACTCCTTCCTCAGCTAGAGGTGCCCTCCAGTGGGTCAGTCACCTTTCTCCTTCGGCGATCAATTAAAGAGCCGCCAAGCTTAATGGCCACCAAAAGGCGTGTCCCCGAGCTCCCTCCTCTGCGGTGTCTCCCGCAGGGGCAGAGGCTACTCTGCGCAATTTCTGTGTCAACCCCCGTTCCGATGTGCTCAGAGGGAAGATAGTTAAAAGAGAAGGGGCACTTGCTCAGTTTTTATTTTTTAACGAAAAACTTCTGGGAAGCCAAACGGCGAGCAGGACACGCTGCCAGCCGCGGGGCTCCCCCTTCCCCGCCAGCCCAGGGTGGCAAATCCGTGCGGTCCCTGCTCCCTTCCCGCTGCCCCGCCGCTCCCGCCCCCCGCTCCCCGCGCCGCAGGACACCGAAGCTCCTGCCCAGCCGCTTCGGGGGACGCGGTGTTGGCTGGTCCTGGGCTAATGTCTCAACTTCTCTGGTGGCAAGAGCAAACTGCTCCGCAGAGCAACTGCTGTGACGCGGACTGAGGTGTTTGCCGCAGTAAAGTGTCCCGGGAATGTCTTTCTCCGGAGGCCTAGGGAACGGCACAAGGAACAGGGAGAGGCATCCCATTTCTCCTGGGAAATACGGGAAATGCCTGAATCGAGGGACATTGGCTGCCCTGCCACGCAGCCTCACAGTAACCTCTCTATCCTTTGTGTGAAGAAAGGCTTTGTGTAAAGATCAAAAAGGACAAAAGAAAGCACTAATTAAACTTTCAGCTGTATATTCCACTTGGGGAGGGTCCCGTGACTTGCAGTTCACTCGCTGAGAAAATACGCTCACCCATTCTCATTGCAGTAGTTCTTTACCTCCTCAAGACATTTTTTCTTCCCCGATTCCCTTCATCTTCTGGAGTTTTGTGTTTCTGACTTGTCCCTGCATTCCTTTCAGACCTACAATGTTTTCCTTTGTGCTTTCTTCCCACAGGCTACTTAATTCATCCAACAAACTGTTTGGCATTGATTTGTGCGTGTCACCTTCAGTTTTACGTTTAAGAGATACTGAGCAGTGTTTGAATTTTTTTGGACATCAAGGAGTTGCCAGGAATGCTGGTCTGAGACAGGCAAACTGATGCCAGGCTGGTGGCACATACACGGGTGCCTGGTGCTGGGCAGCCATCTGTAGCAAGGCTGTTTGATGCCTTAGTAGAGACAGGCAATTTGAAGGGACTTTAGAGGGGTACATGGAAAATGTTACACTGCCTGTGGGCACAGCCCTTTCCCTGCCACCACTGGGGTCAATTTGTTAATCCACAGCAGCACCTTAGTTAGGCTCTTTATGAAACATTAATTTAACAAATTACTGACTTGATAGTAAACCAGAAACATCTCCATTTAAGAAAAATATATAGAATAAATAAGAACATTCAACCTGGAAGAAGGAAGCAAATGATTGGTGGAAGCAGTACCTAAAACAAAGACTCTGGAACCCCAAATCTTTTGATACTTTCTGTGCTAGGTGGCTACAGCCTTGCCACAGTGTGTGGCAGGAGAATTGCCTGTTTATGTACATGCATGCATATATACAGTATTAAGCAGCACTAGAGCACAGGTTGGAACATTGGAGCTCTGCCACTGTTCCTGTCCCATTGCTGAAATGCTCCTTGGCAGCCCTTTGGCCCCAATCACCTGCCAGGCTCCCAGCCAGGGCTCAGCACAGGGGTCACTCCATCCTGGGATCTATGTTGCCTCCTCCCTTTGGAGGCAGAGAGTGCTCACATGCATGGACATGGACCAGACCACAGCAGCTGGCCAGAGCTCATGGGGGCACCTTGTCAGGGGCTACAGAGACAGCAGACACATCACCTGGCATTGTCTCCAGGAAGGCTTCTGTGGAGTGGGCTCTTCACCACCACCAGAAGTAGCACAAAGTCACCCCCCAATGCACTAGCCTAATAAACTGTGCACTGAGGAAGACAGGTGGCTGCATGCAGGTCTCCACTTTCAAGAGTTTAAGCATGACTGCTAGTAAATAGTTCCTGAGGGGCAGCAGACCCTCATCTACCTGCAATTTATATCTTTTAGATTAGCATTTTATTTTACATGATAACTGCAGAGCTCTGTAAGGAGGGACTGTGAGTCTGTCTCCTCTCCTGTCAGGGCTTTCCCCACAAAGGAACAAAAGACCACCTATGATCAATACTGATCTCACCTCTGCCCTGTCCTATTGTGCTCTCTGGTGTAAGCTGGAGGCTGGTTCTTATGATGTTTTCTGAAGAGATTTGCAAAACAAAATTTTAAGTATGTTCATTACTGTGGATTCTACTACTGTATTAATTCAAATAATTATCTTGTATGTTTCACTGTCATGAGAATAAAAATGAAGCCTGGGGGTAAAATAACATAGATAAGGGCAAACAGATTAAATATGCTTCACAAATGAATTTTAAAAACACATGTAAAACTGTAATGATTATTTCAGAAGTAGTTAATGACTCTGGATTCATCCTTGGATGCTTAGTTTGGGATATCATGAAGATCTGTGTTGTCCCAGAGGTGTTTAGTAACATTTTGAAAACTTTTTTTCTATGCAAAAACATTGAGGACTCCTAAATAATTAATAAAGACAAGGATGGGGCCCCACTTCTGTCTGCTGCCCATTCACGCTTCTGTTTCACTTGGGGCAGCAATGACATTGTGTGCAGGAGCAAATTGCCAGTCAGAACATCTGTTTTGTACACTGAGAACTGGGGATGCTGATCTTTGGGATGAAACCCAAGGCCTGCTTTCTGGAAACAGAATTTCCAATCCTGTTTCTGTAGCCAGCACCTGTAGTCTGAGGGTTCATCCATCTGTTCAGGCAAGAGGCCGGAGGTATCGCTTCCTGTTTCAGGGGCACACACTTCTTAGAGAAATATGTAGCTTTGTGTAAGGGAGGTGCATTTTTCTCCTTCATATAAACATTATGTTAATCCTGAATGGGAAGTGCCCGATCAGAGCCTGCCTGTAGTCATATGGCTGTTGTTGAATGTGTGGCTTCTGTTATTCCTGGCTCTGCAGTTGGTGAACATGCTGTTCCTTCCACTTCCTTCAGTAATGGTCATCTGCACATTTTGAAGGTAATCCAGGGCACCACACACACACTGCAGCCATTCTTAAAAACATGAGTTCTTTGTCTTTCCTTCATGCACACTTACATTTGCGCACAATATTTGCAAGTGTTTGTAACTGTAAAATACATTTTCAGATTAACTTTATAAAGTGAACATACAATGGATTCATTTTATCCACTTTAACCCCTTATGACCAGAGTAGAATGGGACAAGCAGTATCCGTGGGTTAGAATTTGAATTGGTACCTTTTCTCTTGATTGCTGTGATACATACAGGAGAAAGAGATAAAGGAGAAATATTTGTAAAGGTGCATGACGTGCAAAGAGCCTCTGTAACATGCTTTTATTGCTAGCCCAGAAAAGTACACGTTGCCAAAACTATCCAATACCTGGCCATTTTGACAGGAAGAAAAACGTCACTGATGGATTGCCCCAAATCAGAATCATGCAAACTCATTTGTAACTTTTATATTTCACTGGGGTTTTGAATGTAAAAAACTAATGCAAGTCAGACTTAGCTATAGTTCTTTAATTCAAAGTAAACCCCATGGTTTTGCTGAGTAATTTAATCATCTATACAGATGCTTGAAAAGAGCCACCTTTCAGTTTCTAGAAAGAACAGACACATATATACCTCTTATTATAATCTTTTGTTTAGAATATATTTAGCAGAACTCTAATAACAGCTAAGTGAACAGATTTATGATACCTATCTATGTACCATTATATTTTATTTGATACTGAGATTCTGATAACACACAGAGATTTCAAAAATAATTGTGTTTCTATCATGTTCAGTGCAATATAGTATTGTACAAGAATGATAGTTGATTTGGAGAAGCTTGGAATAGTCTCCAGAAATTAAATGTCTCTTTTTTAAAATCAAGCGCACTATCATCTATCACTTACAGGGATGAAATTTCAGTTCAGATTTCACTTCAGTGTTTATCATAAACACTTACGTGAGTTTTAAAATATTTCATACATATATATGTTTCTATTTCGTTAACGGGAAAAAAAAAAAGCACCCTAACACTTTATGTTGTTAAATCACTAGTTTTTACACTTGGAGTTTGATTTATACTCTAGAAATCAGCTCCTTTGGCATCTCATCTAAAACTCATATCAGTTCATGGTAGACTTGGCTTTTGCTGTATTTGTAATTGAATTACTACCCATCTCCAGCAACAGATGGAGCTGTGAGTATTTTTCTCTGTATTAGTTCTTCATTGTTGTCTTTAACAGCTATGTGAATACATTTTCTTACAATGGGAATTATTTATCACAACACTAATTTACCTTAACTCCAAGTTAAGCACTGTTAAAAGCACAACTTCTCCAGTAACTTCATCTAGGGTATGGAAAGGGCAGGCAAAGTACAGAGCTGAAAGAAAATTTTTCTTTCTTTGAAGGTGAGGTCAGTGTCAGCCTTTGTTCTTCCTGCACAGGAAAAGAGCTGTGGACAGTTTGTGGCATCAGAGAATGATGGCTGGGTATGCCTGGGTTTGTCTGGTGGCTGGTTTTGTGTAGGTGTGAAGGGGTGCTTGGTGATCCTTCTTGCATCAGGCAAAAGCAAGACTTCATGTGCATATCCTTTGTAACAAAAAGGATAGTTTAAAACTAGAATCATTCAGAAACCCATCCTTAGCTGAGTTCATAACTCATCTCTGCTTGGGCAGGTAACTGGGGGGCAGCCACGGATACAAGGGCAAAGATGCCACTTACACAGGGATGTGTGAAGTGGTGGTTTCCTTGAAGGGTAATGGTCTCAGTCTGGATAGCTGTGCACAGTCTCAGATCGTGTCTGGTGGTGAAGGACTGCTTTTCAGAGGAATGTTTAATACTCAGAGTAGATGGCTTTAAGGTCCTCTAAGGATGTACTGAAGGCTTTTTCTATTTTATGCTCTGTGAACATGTAGGTTTGGCCTTTTGTGAGGTTGTTCTTTGAGCCATTTCAGTGTATGTGTTGTTATGGGGAGAGACAAGCCTGATTTCTTTTGAAAGAACACAAGTTAGAGAGGAGAAAGCAAACAGTATATTGGCCTCTACCTCTGCCAGCTCCAGTCAGTTCAGATGGATGATTTACTATACAAAGAGTATTCAGCACAGTGTTGGAGCGAATAATTAATTTCTTTAAAACTTGCTCAAGTGAATGGTAGTTTTGAACTGCCAGAGGTTTCTGGATTCATTTGGGTTATATTGATTTTTATTTCTGCCTTTTAACACTGGATTGTACCTTGGTAAATGGGTCTTAAAAGATTATTCAGATCATGAAATCAAAGGGAGGAAATATTTTCCCCTTGAAAACAAGAGAGACTAATAGATAGAGAAAAACAATGCTTCTTTTATTTTAAAAAGTCGTGCTGAATGATGAATTCAGATTTTCACTTTGGTGCAGAACTTTTTTTTTCCTATCAGCTATTGCCACTTTAAAAGAGATATAAAATATTTTGAACTAAGAAGCAATGCAGAAATCAGTGGCCATTCATTTTTTTTTTTTCCCATGGAGAGAATTTCAAAAAACAGATATTGCTGTAACACTTTGCAATAGAAATTCAAGATACGTTATTCACATATAGGTAGCATATTTTTGTAGGACTAGGAACTCTATGAATTCCTAAGTTCAGAACTGCTTGGAAAAATATTAAGAGTAACATGGGTTATGATAGAATTGCTGGAACTGTTTAGGATGACAGTGCTTGCTTTGATGTCTCTGAGACTCACACCCCATAAAGGATTTAAAGGCCTTAAACTCGTACGCTTTGTTCTCAGGTTTTTGTTTTAATTCCTTCTGGTTTTACTGATATTTATTTCATTTCTTTTGACACTGCTGTCTATGTTGGCTCTTAAAATCTTACTCAGATCATGATATCAAAAGAGAGGAAGTATGTTCTTGTATCTTCCAACTTGGCAGGGGGATTGATTAATTATTAAAATGGGAACATGGCACAGGATTCAAAACTCTTATTTTGTTGCCTCAAGTATCATCATCATTCACTATCCCTGAATTGCACATTTATTTGTATATATTATGACTTTTGCTACTGTGTAAGTAGTTTCTTTTTGTAGTAACAGTTGTGACACAATTTGATTATGGTTAGAAGAGTAAATAATAGGGGTTTTATTTATATCTGAATCAAAAATGAAAGCATTTTATTTCAATTTTATCACAAATTAATTTGTTTTGTTTTGTTTTCTGTTTTCTGTTTTCTGTTTTCTGTTTTCTGTTTTCTGTTTTTTGTTTTGTTTTGTTTTTTTTTTTTTCACATCAGGGTTTCAATTGAAAATGGAATTTTGACTTGAAAATGTGAGCAGTTTTAGAACATTAATAATCACCCTGCTTTTCTGAAATGAAACATCTGATTTTGACATATTCTAATATTGTTGTTAGTTCAAGATTAAAAAATCAGATTTTTTCCCCGAGATCTAATCTTACTTTGTAAAACATCTCTCTGCAGTTCCGTTTTCTGAATAATGCACTACTCATAAAAAAATAAAGTTCCTTAGTGGGTTTTGTATTATCCATTTGCTTGTGTCTGTAAAATAAGTTCTGTAAGAAATATTTACCTGTATCACTTGATAGAGTAAGTTATTCTGATGCACAGAATGAAACAGGATGAATTTTTGAACTCAGTGTGTATGAAGCAGTCAGTATCTGTCAGGATGGAAAAATTAAATCACTAAGGAAAACTTTGTTTTTCAAAACTGTGGATAACTAATTAACTGAAACACAAAAATTATCAAAAGTTTTATTTATGTCTTCAGGGTTTCACGGCCATGAAGGTAAAGGGGGAAAAAGGCAAGAGATAAGAAAAAGCAATGAAATATGAAGGCCTAGAGATAAATTAATAAACAGAAAAGGCCAGTCACTGATGAAGACTTAAGGTTCCCTGGTGGGTGCCCCTTCACTTTTCCTTTCCAGGCCATCTCAGGCCCCATGCAAAGGGTGGGCATTTGCTGGGGTAGCTGTACATCCTGCAGGGGGTGGCCCATCCCTACAACCCCATCCTAACCAGCCACTCAGGCTGCCAGGAGGGTATCCCTGCATCTACACTGGAGAAACCAAACTTTGCTTTTCCACTGTAAAGTGGGGTTTGCAATCTTTCAGTATGTCTGGATCCTTAATTAGCAGGGAAATTAAAGGTTAGTACAAATAGTTAATTCATAGTTAACACTTGTAGTACTCAAGTGTCCACAAAACCAAATACTTTTTGTTTTTCAGCTGCCAGTGGCAGATGTGGCAGTCTCACTTTTTTTTTCCCCATGGATTTGGCTCTCCAAGATACCTGCTTTTATGAGTAGCATTTGATCTCTCTGTAATGAGGTAACCACACTACAGCTTTGTCAAATTCCTTCCCAAGAATGGTACTTCATGTTCAGATTTTCAGTTTATGTCACATAATGTCACACAAAGAGCTGTTATAACCCTCAGAAGCTGATTTATTGCAAGTACTTCTTCCTGGGAAAGACAATTTTTATTTGTACACATATTTTTAACTTTTACAGGGGAAGATTACATTCTCAAGTGTTTTTGTTTGGTTGGTTTCTTTGTACTGCAACTATTTAATTAACATTGATTGGTCACATTAGAATTAAGAAGGTCTTCCAGGAAACAATGCTAAAGGAATTCTAAAATATACTTTAATGTTTCTGATCCAAATACAGACAATTTCTTAAAAGGACATTAGTAGGAGGTCCATTCTTCAGTTTTATAAACATTTTTATGTCTCACTAAGGCCCACAAGACCTGGGATAAGGCCAATATAGACCAAAAACAAGTTGGTTGATACATGTGCAGGACTTAAGGCCAATATAAATGCATCTATGAAATGCCTGTGTATGAAAAATCTAGGAAAACAATTTGAAGAAGACCACCAAGAAATAGATCACACATGAACATTTCTTTAATGTGCCTGGAAGAGACTCATTGCAGAGGTGTTCAGACAGTTTTATTTGTAGATTGTAATTTACCATAGAGCAGGAGAGAAAATAATGTTTTCCAGCTATGTCCAATCTGAGAGATATAAAAAATAACCTTTTAAGTCACACTGGAGAGAAACATACTAGTTTTTTTAAGGAGTTTTTGTAACTGAAGCAGTTGTTGGAATGCAAGAAATCCATATCTAAATGCATGGTGCTACTTTGCAGTACATATCTGAGGAAATATTTAATAATTTAGTAAATGCTACAAACATTTACTAAGCTGAACTGATTAAATATGTGCAAGTTACTATAATGAATACTCTACTTCATCAGAAGATTTTAATAATACTTCAAAGATAACCCAAATATCAGACAACTCCACTTCCATCTGCTAGGTAGAAAATGGAAGTGTGGTTGGTAGAAGACCCTGGGGCTGCAGCCCATTGCCGTGTTCACATGAGTCACTCAGGGCTGTGACAGCGAGCACTGTTCTGCCTGAGCGAGGGTTGCAGCTTCGCACTGTTTGTTAGGATTAATTCTGTACTCCGACTTTCAAAGGGAAATGTCACACTAATGCCAGCATTTATCGGTATCCAGCAAAATTTAGAGACAATGAGTCCTTGCTCTTTCAAAGTCAAACACTCCATGAAGCAATTCTTTCCCCAGAAAGGGATTTGATCTCATTGTCGCATTTGGCATATGCAAAGCCACATCTAACTGTTTTGGGTTTTTTCTTTGCTTCCAGGAGAAAAAAGCCCAAATGCAAAAAACCCAAACAAACAACCTCCCCTCACAACTCCAGCTACAAAAAATACATTGTGCCACAGCTGTTCTCCCTTCCCAAGTTTCCCTGTTCTGTCCTTTATTGTTGGAGATAATGCTTTCTTTTCACTGTGAATAATTATTAGATACTTACTCTATGCACCTTTTAAAATGAAAAACTATTAGTTTACTTGAAAATTTCTGCATGTTTAATGACATTCAAGTTTTTGATTTTTAACTTTGCAATTCAACTCTCAGTAAAAATTCAAAATCAAAACTTTATTTTCATGGGGACACACTTAGTACTGAGTTAGCTAAGTTAATTTTCTCATTAGGAACTACAGTGATAAGACAGTGTTTTTCAGGTTTTTGAGGGAAATAGGATATATGGAGTGTATTTCATAGTGTAAGTTTTGTCACATACTTCAAATATAAGATGACCCCCTAATGACATCAAGCCATGTTAAATGGGATGCATATGCCTGCTGTTGACAAGTAGAAATTGTAATGAGAATGTTGGGTTTTGTTCTCTGGGAAATATTCATTACCCCCTTATTTTGGACTGCAGGCTTATCTGATAATTTACAAGTTAATCACCTTTGGCTTTCTCTGCAGGTACTACAGAAGGCAAAGGAATAATTTTGTTCAGATGTGCTTCACTGCAAACATAGGCAACCGAGGGAGCCCAGCTTTCTTTTGACATGGGAGCCCCTCACTAGTGTGGCTGGCATCTGACAGAGAGAAGATGCATAGGACAGATGGTAGGAGGTTCAATAAAACGAAGTGCTGGGTGCTGGGCTTGACTCATGGCAACCCCATGCATTGCTACAGCCCTGGGGCTGGGTGGCTGGAAAGCTGCAGTGGAGAAGGACCTGGGGGTGCTGGTTGATGGTGTTTGAATCATGATCCAGCAGCGTGCCCAAGTAGCCAAGAAGGCCAATGTCATCCTGGCCTCTATCAGAAACAGTGTGGCCAGCCGGACTAGGGCAGTGGTTGTCCCTCTGTACTCAGCACTGGTGAGGCCACACCATGAGCGCTGTGTCCAGTTCTGGGCCACTCACTGCAGGAAAGACTCTGAGGTTCTGGAGCGTGTCCAGAAAAGGGTCTGGAGAGTAAGTCATATGAGAAGTGGCTGAGGGAGCTGCAGTTGTTTAGCCTGGAGGAAAGGAGGCTCAGAGGAGACTATATTGCTCTCTGCAACTACCTGAAAGGAGGTTGTAGCAGGCAGAGTGTTTGCCTCTTCTCCCAGACAGCTAGTGACAGGACAAAGAGAAATGGCCTCAAGCTGCACCAGGGGAGGTTCAGGTGGAACATCAGGAAGAATTTATTCAGTGAAAGGGTGGTCAGGCATGGGAATGGGCTGCCCAGAGAAGTGGTGGAGTCATCATCCCTGGAAGTGATGAAATGACTGGACATAGCACTTGGTGGTATGGTTTAGCTGACAAGGTGGTGTTTGGTCAAAGGCTTGACTCGATAATCTTGGAGGTCTTTTCCAGTCTGAATGATTCTATGATTCTATGATACTATTCTATGATTCTGTGATTTAGGAGATGACAGTGGTCTCTTCCATAAGTAAGTACCTTTACTGATCTTGTGCCTGGGATCCCATTTGCTGTTTCCTACCATGCTGGGGTGACCCAGGGATTCTGGACACTCATGAATATCCTGCCTCCACAACTGGTAGGAAGTAAAGCATGGATTTCTATTGTGTATAGAACTGAATTCCAAGTATCACTGTGAATGAGATATATGGAAAAGACTATTAAATGTGTGAGATGATTTTGCATTGGAAGCTGAAATTGGGATGGTAGTATAGTGCCAGTCAGATGGCAATTCTTGTATGTTAGGGGTAGGTGTGATGTTAGTGGGGAGAGGAGGAGTCAGGAAAATTAGAGGTGAATCTACAGGTGTTATACATGTAACAGCAGGTTGGAGGAAGTAGTCTGTATGTGTCAGAGTATACACATGGATTGGCTTTTTTGTGGGGGTGTTTGAAAAACTGATATTTATGCTTATAGAAATAAATATATCTACACATCATATACAGACATGTATTTGTAAAGTGTGGAACCTATAAGGGTAGATATGATGGGTTAGCAGGAGGGCTTAGGATGTTAAGCATAGCACGTTAAGCATAGCACAAAATAACATGCAGTGAAACTATTAGCACTGAAAATTTTAAGGGCAAATTCCAAAATTGTAGATGAGGTGTATTGCTACAAACTTTGTCTGGAACAACACTAGATTGCAAATGTAATTTTTTATGTCTGATATTGCTGTGGTAACAAGATGTCACCTGGAGTTCAGAAAAAGAAGCAGCAAATTATTGAGGGTGAGACGAAGTGAGGAAAGCACAGAAAAAGAGGCAGAGAATGGGGTGTTGAAAAAAACCAGCAAGTGGGATACATATGGAGAGAAAAGGCAGGAAAAAGAGAACTGATTGGATAGGCTGTATTTGTCATTCCTTTTTCCTGCTTACCATTTGATGCATTGATCTTATTGTACTCTCCTCAAATATTTTGAGGCTTTTGTCCGACCAGGAGTTACCACAAGGAGTAGGCAGGCGTGGTGAATATTTATTGACTTAGCTGGAGTATAATATTTATAACAAGGCAAAACCCTTTTAGCTACATGGCAAAGAAACAGGATTAAATAAAACCCCAAATCCTCTTTGGCTGCAATACCAATCCCAGATCAGTCTCAGGGAGCAAGAGTTGCAAAATTATTAAAAATAATCTAAAATTAAAGACTAAAATGGCTAGTATTGATGTCTTATTTAGGTACAGAAGCACTAATTGAATCAACTGAAAAAAAGCTTATTTATGCAGCCAGTTCTTCAAACAGGCATCTAGGAGCAAAATGACTATTGCAAAAAGCATGGAAACGCTTAGAGAAAAGCCAGTCCAAGGATGTAGGGTTTTCCCTCACTGCTGCTCTCTGAGCTAGGAAACTTCCTCTTTATTAAAAAAATTCCTCATAGCAGCTAGTTCCCAGGAGCCCAGAGAAGACAAAGGAGGGCAGGAGTCATCAATCAACAAATAAAGGAGAAAGGGCTTCTTAGGAAAAGGTTTTATCTTCCTCCAAGGGTTTTTTCAGTGCTTATTGTGCAGGTGCATGGACACCTCTCCAGTCTCTGTGCATGGGAAAGCACTGACAAGTTTCAAGTACTATTCACCCATTTCTTTCATAACTGTGCCCCCCTTCATTCCTAACTGAAAGTGTCTTATCTTTATTGGTGTGCATATATTTTTACTTATATTTGAAAGGTACTACTATTTCCTCTCTGTGACACTATCACTAGAAATGTTGTCTAGAAGGTGGTGTGTTACTATCACTGGATTTAAGTGCTTCTGCTGTGGATAATGGCCGTGCAGTTTATTAGCAGAGACTTCCCTTGTGAATATCTCTGACATGCCATCAGTCAGCTTAGATGGAGTCCTTTAGAAGAGGCAGTTAATTACACTGAGAGGATAAAGAAAGTGAGGAAATAGTTATTTAATACTGCAAGAGACCTCCGTGTGTACCCATTATCCTGCACTATGCACCCCCAGGTTCATAGAGGCTTGTGAGGCACCCTGACACAGTCTGAAGGGATCCAGGTTAAAAATAGGTCTCCTAAAGGGCTATTTTCAGCAATCCGGTTTACTCTGTGCTGTTGCAAGCAGTTGTTGTGGCATAGCTGGCAAGGGGAAAGCGCAGCGGAAGAGCAGGACCACGCAGGCGGAGGTGGGCAGGAGCAGCTGATGCCAACCTCCTGTGGCCAGCAGGATGGACTCTGCTGCCACTGACACCTTTAGAGAGATGGGCTTGATCCTGTTCTTGCTGGAAACTGCAGGCATTAACCAGGGGCGTGGAGGAGGTGGTCTTCTCGTCTCAGCTCACTAGAACTGCATAGGTTGTTCCTGGTTGTGTTTTTCTTTCTGAGAATCCTTTGCTGTATCTCTCCTAATTAATGGGTTTACAACAGTCTTACATGAACTGTTCTTTTCCGTGTTTTTGTGTTGGATTGTTTGCATCATTTGCACATTCGCATGGAAAATTAGAGATCTGCAGTCAAAAATTAGCAGCTGAGAATATTCTGCCATAAACCAATTCAAAACTCATTTCTGATTTGGCCACAAAACTAAAAGATATATCTTTAAAATTTAATAGAGGTTTTTGGATGTCTTCAAGACATTTGAAGTCTCAGCTGAGTGGATTTTTTATGTCAACAATTTTTTCTTGTTTCTGAGTAATAAAATTGACTAGATAAAAATAATCTATAAAATTATTTTATTTCATTTATAATTTTTAAATTTCAAATTTTAAACATAGAGCTTTGGGGCATAATCAAAATACTGATCACTTATTACATTAACTGAATCTGTTTTTTTGACAAATTTATTCTCTTGAACTGGGATCATGGCTTGCACGTCACTCAAGTGTCATATGGCAGTTTATTTTTATAATATTAAATTTGGGAATATTTATGTATAGTCCACTTGGTTGGAAGTCTTGTGAAGGTGTGTGAGAACAAGAAAAATGAATTCTCCCAGTTTGAGTGGGCCCTTAGTAAGCAATGCCTGCCCTCCAACCTGACCAGACTTAGAAACCACTGCACAAATCAAAAGATTCGGGTCCAAAGAAAAAGAGGCAGAGGGAAATGCATCTCGTTTTACTATGAGCAGTAAAAAAATGGTCTTTTAATTCTTGCCTGCTCAGCTATTTAGAATGAAAATACTGCTTGTATTGATCTTGTTATTAAGTAAAAACATCCATAACTTCCAACTCTTCCCAGTCTCATAGTCTTGTGGTTACAAGGTCTGGTTACACTTTCTCTTCTGGACCTCCACTCTATTAATTCTCAAGCTTCAATTCATCAGATATCACCAAACTCCTTCCTCTGCCCTTTCTCTGCTGGTTGTTCACAGGCACATCCAGCACTTGGATCCAAGGAAATTAAATTTCCTCCTAGTGGCTGCATCAGCTGTCTTCTCCATGTTGACCTGTTTCACCTTTTTTGCACAGCAACCTCTTCTTCGTGGAGAGACAAATTCCCTTGTCTGCCTATACTGGCATCAGGCTGATCATGTCTGTCCTTTCAGACCTGCAACAGCTGTATCCTCCTGATGATATGTATAGAGCAGTCAGAAACTGATCTTGGGGATTAAAAAACAGTGGGTCTTGTGTTTAATAGGTGTCAGCCCACACAGGGGTGACTTTCCAACCCTCTGACCACCTGTCACTCCCATCAAGTGCCACGGGAGTCAACAAACCTTATGGGATTTGGCCCAGGACTAATAAGAGCAACTTGTCCAATGAGTTGTTACATGTGAATTCCCCATGCAGACGGTGACTAGTCTGTAAAGTTTGTTTTGTGCTGAGAAGCTGACATGCTTATTTAAAGTGTGATTCTTATGCTACAAAACTGATTGGCTATCAGTGTGGGTATTAAAATAATTTCAATGGTACTTGCACTGAATTTCAGTTATATTTAATGAGAAAATTAAAAATAACAGCTATACTAAGAGCAGAATCAAACGAAAAACTGCTGGTAAGTTTTAAAATGTGTTTTATTATACATGGAAAAATATTCACTGATATTCCAATAAAAATGGGGTTCATTTTACTGTTTTGTCATCATTGGTACTAGGATACATACAACTTCAGCAGTAGGAGAGCCTGCTACTTCTCTTAGGGAAGATGCTATTTCATGGAGGGAGCAGACATATAGGAAGCTACATTTCCATAGACTTTTAAATATATATTAATAGAAGGATCATGTGCTTTTTAAAGGGAGGATAATGGGCCAACAGTGGAAAATTACGTGTCTTACAAGTACTGTTGAAGCAAGAGACCTATCATGTTGCCATTTTAATGAGGCCATTACAGTGCCAGTAATCCCTGCAAAAATAATCTGTTGACAGACACTCACAAAAATGAATACAAAGAAGCCAGTAATCAGTTATAGAATACTGCTTCTAAAAACGCATTTCTAACACTGATCTGTTAATCCAAAACAGCAGAAGATGCTAAGCTCATCTGAGATTGATTCTGATATTGAGAATTGGAAGAAACTTTGAATTTAGCTTTTAAAATTAAGAGAAGAAAACTTCACCAAAGAAATGCTAACAATCAAGAACACTGAGTTCTGAGACAATTTCCTGCACTGGTAGGAGATGATGTTTAAAATATTTTGGCTTTTTAAATGACAAATTACACTCCTGATTTCTGAGAGTATCTCATTGGGAAGCACTACACTGATGTAGGGGTAATTAAGCAGGGTTGTGGAGTTTCTGTTCACATAAGGCAGACTGACTTTAATGTCGCTCAGCTATGGTCATCATCATGAATAATTATACTCCAAATTTCAGCATCACACTTAACCTTACATTGCTAAACCCCATCTTCCTTAGTTGCATATGCCTCTCTTGCTCCAAGTTCTTGCCTTGGAAGAGATGACTAAGTGTGAAAATAGGTGACTATAAGTGTATCTGCATGCTTGTAGTTGAATCCAAACTACACACTACATGCAAACTGACTTGAGAACTGGAGCAAGCCAGCTGGATCAGTAAGTAGTGAAAACCTGTCAGGGGCAAAGGGATAACGGGAACAGAATGGGTATAGTTCAAACTTCACAGTGGACACAGTGTCCGTAGAAACAATCTGAACAACTGCGTGAACATAGGTCATTAAAAATATGGATATAGTCTGTATGCCTAGAAACTTAACTCAAACCTAACCGAGACTTTAAACTTAAGAGAAGAAGATTGAATTTTCTCAGCTTATATGAAGATTTTCATACTTTGTTTTCAAAAGTAAAAACCAATGACATTTCTCTTCTTAGTCCTCATAAACAGAGACAGATTTATATGTAAATGTCCTCTTGTAACTAATCCTAGAGTCTCGTGTCTGCCAAACTGCCAGAATTTTGTCCAACAGCTACAAGGCTTGGCAGAAAAGACATATGTAAATACACACACACACACACACACACATATAGGTTTACAGGACATTCTGCCATCATGTTACTCTGTGGCCTGGAGAAAAGTGGTACTTGGAAGTTTATGAAATGTTACTAAGAAACTCTTGACTTATAATGTAGATGTATTCTACCACAGGAATTTGCAATCTTTCATGATTTTAGAGCATGATAGGTCAACAGTTTATTTCCCATGCATTGGTGAGAGCTACAAAGTAAGAGATGAAACAATTTGTTTGCAAGAATATTGAAAATGACTAGTTTCTGTGGTTTTTCTGAGCCTGGGGACAAACTGATTTCTGACAGGGCCTGATGAAGCTGAGGTCTGTACTGACAGCACGGATCCTCATCAGCGATATAGAAGCCTCTAGTCTTGTTGGCCTCCATCTCCTGCAAAGCTTGCATCAGTCCTCTCTGCTGAACCACACAGCCTGCTCTTGGGAAATGGAGGCTTTGTTAGTAGCTTTGCTAGTTTTGGAAAAAAGCCAGCTGAGCCTCCCTATACCTTAGTTTTCTCATATCTAAAATAAGAATAATAGGTCTGTCTTTGGGGAAGTTGCTGTAGGACAGCTGTAGATGTGCATGTCACTGCTGTTATTATTTGTGAGTTTGGGACTAGCATGATGGGATTACTCAGAGAGGCCTCCAAACCAGGCAAAACCTCAAATCTTTGAACGTTCATTTATGCTCAGATATTAGGCATTTTTTTCTAGTAACTACTAAACTCCAGACATGAATGAATTTACTGGTCAGTCCATATGTATACAATGATGTGAGTCTGATGCCACGTCACTGGCTCTGAGGGCTTTAGTGGTTCTTCCCTCCAAGACTGAGATGGCTAGGCTCAAGCACTTTTCTCCAAGGAAAGCTTTAAGCTTTCTCAAGCTCCACACTGTATCACTGAACTGTGGGTCAAGATCTGCCTGGTCCAAAGGATTGTTTTCTCCTGTCAAGGATCAGCCTCTGTTTTGGCTTTTCAAGGGATGTGTTACTAGCTGCGTGTCACCACTTGAATGTCAGCCTCTTCCAGCTTGCTCAGAGCAGTGCTACCTGCTGGCAAATGATGTGCCAGTTCTCTGATTCCTTCTCATAGTTGTGGACTGGTACTGTTTACTTAATTTAACAGTTTTTATGCACTTAAGCCAAACAAAAGATGTATTTTTCTTCCTACTCTAAATCATAGTAAATCTGGATATGAGAAAAACAGAAATAAAATGCAAATGAACCTTCATCCTACATTTAGATCATCTGATGAAAACACTACAGAAATATAAAATGCTGTTGTGGCAGTGTAAGAATATAACATTATGAATAGGGATATAGAAAACTTAGTTTCAGAATCCATTAGCAAATGAAAGTTCAGTGGTGTTTGAAACAGGATGGCATGCAGAGCTGTGACACTTTGCTGCCTTTTTGAGTACTAGCAGAGATACTTGGTGCTTGTGGGGGAAAAGTGGTTGTATTGGTACTGTAGAGGAGCTAATCTCTGCAGGTTTGAGCTCTGATATGTCCTGTTTGTGTCACAGGCAAATGGCAAGTGTGTGCACTAGCCATCCCATATTCTCTTTTCCCACAGAAAGAATGAGAAGTCCATTAGCTTGGAGAAAGATAAAATCCTCCCTTGTCGCTTCCTCTGGATAGTCAATGAACCAGGACTGTGGGAAACCCACCTGCCTTAATGCTAAGCTAGGCCCCTTACACTGTGCACCCAAGAGAAGGACTAAGACATGCACTGTGGAGCATAACTTAGCTTGCAGGTATGGCCAGCAAAACCTGTATGATGGCAATGCCCTACCTCACCCCTTTGCTTCTGCAGAACTTGAATTTGTTCCCACTTCTTCTTTCTTCCCTTCAAGCACACCAGTGTGCAGACAGGCAGCTGCTCCTTGCCCAGCAGCCCCAGGTCAGCAGGCTGCAGGCCACTTGATTTCAGGGCACACAGCTGGTATAGGTTGACACAAATGAAACAATTTACTTCAGCTGAGGATCCTTTTGTCTGCTAGTTTGTTCCATAACCCCTGCTGTAGTATGTCTTATTGGTTCCCTTTTCTTTACAGACAAGTGAAAATCTCTACACTTAAACTAAAGCTTTGTGTCTTAAATGACTTCTTTCCCCCCCCCCCCCCCCCCGCTAAATCTCTGTTGAAACAATTGCTGTATCTAAGGACATTCTGAAGATTTGAATATAAACACCCCACAGTAAGTCAATGTCTGTTTTACTTGTGTTATGTCATATTGCACTACATCTGTTGATATGTAGTCATTCCAAATGCACTTTTATGCAGGCAGAAGGTGTAAAACATGTAGTTGAGTATGAGAACTTGTTGTATGTTTTGCTCTGTTTCAGTGAAACAGTATACCTAGAATAAATAAATGTAAGTGATACTTGGGATTTGTTTTCTTTCCCCTGTTGAGGAGTGAAAAGCTGTATTATTCCTTCATGCCATTTCTGTTCTAATTATGTAACATTCCTAGAGAAATTGGCAGCTAATTTTGGTAGATATTGTAGAAAAAAGTACTTTTTTTCCCCCCTCCAAATGGCAGCTTCACAACATCCATAAGCTTGGTTAAAAAAAGATATTACAACTTGGAAAGCCGACATTCATGACTGTGATAGAACTGTTTATCTGAGTTTCTAGGTTCTTTGGTGCTTAAAAATTTCCCTAGATAATCTGATTCCTTCAAAATGCTTCAGTCCGTTTAAACTAGAAATCATATGCTTAATAAAAATACATTTAAGTATTTTAGAAAAAGGGATGAGAAGAAGTAACATGGCAGGATAAGGAGGACTGGAAGAAGAAAGTAGTGGGAAAAATTGTGAGATCAAAGCTTAGCACTGTTTCAGTCACCTGTTTTGCTGGTTTCAGTTCTCAAAATACTAGTGCAGTTTCCTGGGAAATATCATCTTAAAAAGCTTTGTTTCTAGTAACAATTCAGCACATCAGCTAAGTAGTAGCTAGAATTATTGACTATGGTTTTCTGTGTGAGGAAAAAGTCTAGAAGGGCTGTGATACCTGAGAAAACAGGAATAAACAATGCTGTGGAGAAACGGGTGGTTGTAAATCAGGACAGGGTGTAACTGGGCTGGGGTTTTTTGTTGGGTTTTTATGAGAAGCTGGGGAAGGATCCAAGAAACATTCTTGGGTTATTTTGAAGATTAAAGGATTAAAGAATTTTATTAGAACTGTACCAGTTTTGGAACATTTACCTAGTACATAATCTTCAATTGCTTTTTATTATGTTTCCCAGGCTGGTAAAGTCAATGAAGCATTTCACCAGCATGTTTACCTGTGCAAGGGAAGTGCTCGTGAAGAATAAGCAGCAGTAAACTTGTTGGTGGGGTTCTTTTTTAACCAGTTGTACACGGTGGAAAGTAATGAGTGTTGATAAAGAGAGTGTACTGTAAAGGAAAGGCATTTCCTATGTGGGTTAGGTATGTCATCATGAACAAGAAAACATGACCAATGCATGATATGCTTTTTAGTGTGAGAACAGGTCCCTCACTCTTCAGATCCTTGTAAGAGCCTTTCTATAAACCCATGAAACCCACATTTCTCACTTCTCTGGGGATGACTGCTCCACCAACTGTAATGTATCTCTGGTGATATCCACCTGAATGAGAACTCTGCTGGGACCTGATCAGGTATTGGCAGAGCTGGAATACTGGAGTTTGCTTGGATTGATTGGAGATAAGAAGGACATAATTAGGCATGCAAGAGTAAGTCTCCACTAAGTAGAAAAATGAGATCTGTGTCATGTGGCAAATACATGATCCAGCTGCAGCAAATCAGCTTTACCTGTGAACTGCTTTTCAGCTCGTATCATCTTCAACTTTGTCACCAGATTTCATGCTGTCAGCCAAAATGCTATTGAGCCACACACTTCCAAAGAGCTTCTTACTTGAAAGTAATTATATTGAAACATTACAAAGACCATATTTTAAAAGGATTAATGTATTTGTGCAATGAAAGGCATGTTTGTTCGATTTTTCATGAGATCAGTCTGGCATATACTACGCCATTGTTAGTTATATGTTGCGTTTTACTGCAGCTACATCCCTCATCAAACTATTTAAATAAAATATTTAATAGAGTTGATTGTTCTCTTTGAGTAAAAAAGATAAGAACATAATATGAATCTAAGAGTAGTGGGACTGAGGGAGAGGAAAAAATGAAAATTACTGTTTTCAGAGGGCTAAATCCAAGCCAAAGTCCTTTCAGGTCTTTGGCTCTGAGAATTGTCTTCTGGAGAGGTCTCTAGGGTACTCTGTCACCATATCTACTCTAGTTACTGGGTTGGTAGTCCTGAAGTCTGCTGGGTTTGGGTACGTGCTCTAAAGAATGTGCCAGTTTCTGAGGTAAGTGATTTGGATTAGTTTATACCCTTCTTGGAAAGCCTTTCAGTGCTGATGGAAGCACTCTGCAGTGCACAAGCAGTCCCACAACAAAACCTTGTTTAGCATTGACTTTCCTGCCTCTTTTTTGATCACAGCAGTGAGGCATAAGGGATTAAGCCTCAGAGTTTTCCAGACTCTCCATTGCATTTGCTGCATCCTGCAGTTGTTGCAGCTGGTTACTATGGTGTGAATGACATGGGAACCCTATAGAGCAAAGGACTCCAAGTGATTGATGGCCTGGAGTGCGGGATCATTAGCCTACCCTTAACCCTAGACAGTGAAGGCAGATATCTTTGCCCTGCATAGATCAGCTCAGCTCTGGTGCTTTTTTTTTCCCCAGAAAGCTTGATTTTCAGGGTCTAAGTCCTGGTTGCCATCTGGTCGCTATCAGCTGTAGAAGAGGGAGACTAGAGAATCAATATAGAATGTGGCAAAGGTTTAATTCTTTCTAGTGCCTTGAAATGCACATCTTTAATGGTTTTGGTGTTAAATCAGAAGAAAATCTACAAACAAACTAGAAGGAAAAGGACAGTGTTTTGCAGGGTGTATTGAAGAATATCAGCAATAGGGCAATCAGAAGCAGTGTGGAAACATTAGAATTTCCTGGGTACTTATATATATANTAAATTAACTTTTCTTCTTGTATCTTCCCCAATATATTCATCAACCTCATAACTAGCTCATAAAAGAAATTTAGGATTGAATAAAATAAATTTGTGTGAATGATTTTTTTTTTTTTCATATTCTGGCTTTATATTTCTCATAATGACAAGTAACTTCACTGGGTGTGGCTGCAATGATCAGTGTGAGCATCACTAAAAATTTACTATCATTGCTATGCTCACTAAACTTTAATAGAAAACACAGCAGTTTTAGGATATGGATGTGAGCAGCCAGAAAAAAACTGGACATTTTAATCCAAACATGTTTCAGGAAAAGTGTATGTAGCCTTCTATCCTTATTTCACTGAACTGTTTATTTATTGGGTATTTGTCTCATTTCTCAGTGACTTTGATTTTTTTAAATTACATTTGTCCAAGAACATTATTGTTATTAAATCACTAAAAAACATGATCTTATTCAAGTAAGTCATGAAGAATACTTCTCATCTGACAGTCTCAATAATAAACCATCCTTTGGCAAGCTCTGAGCAAAATTCCTTCCTTTACTGTGATAGATATCCACTCAGGATTTTCAAATGAAGTTTAGGAATGCGATCTGGTTTGCACAACATCTAGTAACAAGGTTGTTTTTTTTTTCCCCAGACTTAGTCCTTTAACAACTTTTGCTTCATTTTAAGCTTGAGTTAAATTTAACACCTCTTTGTCAGGGGTTACGGAGATAATCTTTTGTGATGGCCATTAATTAAACGATGAAAGTTGTTCCTTAGTGCCCAGATATTTTGTTCCCTGTATGAATTTCTTCTCAGATTTGTTCTGCCCACTGAATTTTACATTCACTTTTTTGCCACCTCTGGATTATTTGTTCTATACTTTGGGCTCAATCTTCCTTGCCACAGGGATGGCCAAAAATGTCAAAGGCCATGGGTTTCTGAAAGAGGAAGCAATCAAATTCCTCACCTGAAATTTGAGGGCCTTTCATTTCTCCTCTTTTCCCAGCCTGAATTTCCTGTATACTCAAGCTCTTGGCTATTGAGAGGGAGAGAGTACCTGATTCTTGTAATATTTCTACTGGCTTACCTGCTAGGAAATGAGTTTTCTCTCTCCTGTGGTTTGGAGTAGTAGGTAGGTATGAAAAATTTCTGTGGAAAATGTTTTATGCTTATAAATAAATTTGCTTTTGTTTTTCTTCCACATTTACTTTTCAGAGACTGACCTTACTTCCCATGTTTAAAAGTGGCTTTTCACTTTTCATATTCAGTGACCTCACCATAACCAAAAGAGTTAATCTGATATATTTGTAATCTTTCCCTGAGTTTCCATTTATATTATTTAATTTTATTTCATCTTATTTTATTTTATAAATATTGAGACAAATTAGAAAAGGCATTTGGGAAATTTTCCTGCCTCAAAAATAAGATGAACTCACTACTTGAACACTTTCTGAACTGTTTTGGCTCATTGCATCTCCAAAATAGCTCAATATAGAACTTCCAGATGAGTACACGGGCCTAATCTGTTAGCTTTGGCAACTATTCATAGTGTTGAGTAGACCCTCTTCTCACTGATAATGATTAAGCAGTTGTGGTTGAAATTACTTTGTTGTTAGAACAGTTTCCACATACGTAAAAGGCTCTGCAAGGCTCATAAACAAAGGCATGGGTAGTACAATAATCTGCCTCTCAGTTTTGTGCCACTATTGAGAAATTCTGGAAATTCTGTAGAAACGTCAAATAATTTTGTTTCTGTGTGTTGGTTTTAATTATTAGTTTTAAACCTAGACTGTGAGCCTTTTATCATCTGATTTAGAATTTGTGAATACTACCTTGACTTTTAATTAAAGGCAGGACTGCTCGAGGGCCAGCAAGAAATGAGAGTTTTTACCACTAGAATTTTACCTTTGCTTACTTTCTTATATTTAGGGTCTTAAAGTGTAACTTCAAAGGAAATCACTTGGTCTTTTTGATATTTAAGTAGTTTGAGGAGGAAAACCCTTCCAAGTGTTCCATTCTCCTTTCCCTCTTTACAGTCTCATTACATTACTGATTTTCAGGCTTCAGAAAGTAAAACAATTCTTACCCTACTGGCACCTAACACTCTTCAAACTTCAGTGGTCTCAAACCATTCGTGCTTTAACTTTAGATAAAATTTCATTGAAACAAATTCAGTTGGTCTGTCATGGACTGATCTCTGCCTCATGGCAGGGGGGTATCTCTGGCACTGGCTTTGCAAGGAAGAGGTGCAGCAAAATGCATCACTACCCCTACTTGCCTGAGAGAGGTATTTGAAGGCAGAAGGTGACAATTTTAAGATTGTCTTGTAAAATGATTCTTATTTCATGTGACTGAATTGCTTAAGATACAAGCAGAAATTTAATTAACAATATTGCTGTCCACGGATGGTAACTTTAGAGGGGGTAAGGGAGGATTTTCTATGCTGAAATCTGTAGTACTTTCCAGGGAGAGATTTTTGCTGCCAGATCAGTAGAGAACTGTTTCCCACCCCTTCAGGTTCTTGTTTTTCTATCAAGTTGGTTTAAATGGATTTTAATCCTTTGACTTTTAACTATGTCCTGTAGCATTTTAGTGAATACCAAGTGGCATTCATTTTTACAAGTCAGTGAGAAAGACAATCTGTGTGTGAAAAATACCTGGTGAGCAAGCAGAGAAAAGAAATTACAGTAGAAAAGAGGACTTTAGGTAGAGTCTGGAGAAAATAAGCAAGTCAGCAATGGGTTTTAGCAAAATCAAAGTAATTTGCAAATATGTAACTCTGACCTCACCTTACAAGCCTTTAGAGTACATCATACCTGATGAACACAAACATGCAACAGACCTGGCTGAAAACAGTTTTATGTGCTGTTTATTGTTATTAAGCATTTAAGCTTGTTAAAATTTTCTTAGTGAATTGTTTGCAAAGATACCAATAGTTTGGGGTTGTGTTTGGTAGTGGAAATAATTAAACTGACCACCACATGAATTAATAAGGGCAGCAATTAATGCACTTGTGTAGTTTCTGGCTGATGAAATGGCAGAACACAGTGGCTTTCCTGCACATCAGTTTGCTGCAGTGCACACACCAAAGAGGCTGCTGGAAGTGGAGTTCCCTCAGGAGCATGGACACTGCACAGGCATGTGCAGCTGGACAGTGTCCTGTTTTGTCAGCACTGCTTTGCTCCTCAGACAGGAGCTATAGAAAACTGTCTTTCTCCTGTGACTTTCATTGTGGTTATGACTTGTGGAATTTTAAACAGATTTAGCTCAGTTGATTTTTCTAAAATGTTTGGACTTTCTACTAGAGACATGATGCATGCAAAAGCTCCTGGCATTAGCTCAGGACTTCAGATAAACTGAGTGTCTTCAGAGGTAGTTCTACAGCTCCTGGATAGTTGTCTTTTCATAAGGGCACTGCTTGAATGTGACACAGCTTTGCGTGTTCAGTCTCTGAATGAAAGTGCTCTTTTCCAAGTGTTTGCTGTAGACAAAAATAGTAGTACAACAATAAATATTGCTGGCCACAATCAATTTTTTTTCATAAACACATGTCTACATTTTAAATTATAGCATATGCATTTGAATATTTTGCTGGTGGTGGAGAGAGATCTGAAGTTATGTTAATGTCATCCTGTAAAAGTGTTGTTGGTGGAGCAGCATTAAGACAGGGTTTTTCAGGCGGTGATGGGCAAGAAGAGCTCTGGAAATAGTTCAGTCATATTTATGTGAAAGTTACCAGTCAAGCACAGAGGTTTGGCAGCAATACACTTATGGTGGGCTCTGAGGAGTAAAAGAATGTGCTGTGCTGCCCACAAATCTGCATAAGCCGTGGGTGCAATTTGGACACTGACTGCCTACAGCGTGAGCCCTGCGGAGGGACCCGCACGGGGGCCCTGCAGCCACTCCCGGGCCTTTTGTCACATAGGAAGAAATAATGAGATTGTGGAAATTCTTGAATTTCTTACTACTTAAAAAGCAGTTCATTTATTCAAATTTCTAGAAAGGTAAGTTCATGCTGAGCAGCTTTGCTTAGTTTTTTACATTATGAATAGTGTCATTGCTTCAGTGAAGGCCTGTTTCAAAATGAGAGCTGCTTAAGGTCAAACGTGGTTTATAGCATCATTATTCACTTCATGTGCTCATTCTTTGGGAAGTTCATTCAGACACCTGATTGTCAAAAAAATATTTTTGCAAAGCAAAAGCTCTTTGTCTAAGTGGCAGAAATGTTAGTTTTGAATTCAAGTGAAATACATTATTTTACTAAGGCTGTAGAGCGATGTATGAAAAACAGATAAGATTAGTACTGTTTTGTGCATTTTGCTTTTGGAGGTACCTTTCTTGGCCTCCCACCGTTATTCCTCAAACAAAAGTCTTTAGCTACACATAGCTTACCAGTTTAAGTACACTTTAAAAAATGGTAATTTAAAATCCCTGTATAGCCAAAATAGCTCTGTTCCGGAACGACTCACAGCATGGTCTTTAAAACAGAACACCCAGCTACTAAACTGTTCTGTGTCACCTCAAAACATCTGCTGGAAAACAAGGCTATAATAGATACATTGTTCTCAGATGTTTTTTTCTTTTTTTGTTAGGTCCCGTTAAGTAGCCAGTATTTCATTTCAGTAGAATAGGGCCCTTTTCTCTTGCAGTAGGAAAAACTTTCCTTCTACAAGGGTAATTCTGTATGTGTGCGTGCCTGTACTTTCTTTTACATCTTTTCTTTTAGGGACTCCAGTTAAGAGCTGTTCTAACCCAAATGGTGGCTGTTTTACCCTTCTTAGCTGTTTTTTTTCCCACTGTGCATCTGGCTCTGTCCTTCCCATTCCTTCAGTTGTACCAATGCTCTTGCCTCGCTGTCTGAATACGGAGTGTTCACACAGGTGGGTCTGGTGCATTTCCCTTTGCTCTTTGTACTGTCATGCCAAGTGTCTGCTGCTCTCTGGGCTCTGTTCTGTGTTCACCAGCCCTCAAAACAAGCACCATGCATTTTTCCTACAAACATAATCCCTTTTGTGGTCCATGGAGCAACAACGCTGTCCTATGGAGGAGATCACCAGATCAACTGGCATTGGCCTGAATCCACAATTCACCTTCCCTCTCTCATTAAAAGCAGTGTGTGAAACAAGATGAGGTATACCTGTTCTACAAGGAATATTTGTAGTTGCTTTTACGTCTACAGGTCTAGAAATTAAGAAGATAAAACCAGAAACTAAAGGTAGCTTTAAGTTTCAGAGAGCTCGTAACCCGAGGGGACCCTTTGGAGGTAGTCAGCCGAGAAGGAATCTCCTGAGGCCTTCCTTTTTATTCATCCTTTGATCAAGAGTGTTTGCCTCTGAAATGGCAAAGTTTAAAGACTATCTACAAAAGCGTCTGCTATGAGCCAGCCCCTGAGAAATGACTCTATCTGTAGGCAAACTGGAAATAACATTTCCGCTGCCAGATGAACTTTCAGACAGTTACATTTTGATCACAGTGGGGAAAGGAAAAAGGAACACTGAGTTATGAAAAACACTTTTATAAAAATAATAAAAAAAAAGAAAAAATCTATTTCAAGTTAATTGCATTCCATTTTAAGTATGGCTCATAATACCCACCTACCAGTCAGGTTTAAAGTAAATAGCAAGCAAAATAACTTGAACTAATCTGAATAGTAATAATTTTGTTTTAATTCACATCATCACGTCAACTCTTTTCCCACTTTGAAACAACTGACTACTGATTTCTTAAAGTTAGATATGTGGATCTTTCAAACATCTAATGCAACAAAAGCACTTGCAAAAGGAAGGCAACACATTCATCTAATTATAACTGTGATATAGAAAATGTAAGATTCCTAAAACCATGCTTTGTGTTAAATAATGAAATTGGTGCATGGAAATACGTATTGCAGAGCTGATTTTCCTTTCCAGTCTAGGCTTTCCAATACAACAGGAGGATCAACCTAATGTTTTTCATCTCTAGCTTTTTGTGTACCCACAAAGTTTTATACAGAGGAACTGTAGCTGTGTCCCCAAACAACGTTCAAGATCTCAGAGGCACCCATAGTGACTTGAGCTGTGTTTTCTTTGTAATTATAGCTTCAGCTGACAAGAAATCTGCAAATACTCTATGTATAAGCAGCATTCATCTTTTCCTGGTATTCGATATTGTGCCTAAATATGTGAATTTATTCACTAGTTCCTTGATAGCTGATTCTTCTAGTGAAGAATGCCAGTGTGTACCCAGTCTTGTCCCTGGCTTAGCAGATGTAATTTCTGGATGCTGCCATCTCCCTCCCGGCTCTGTTTGGTGATGGATGTTACCAACCGTATGTGGTCACTTGAGATTCATGGCTTAGTGCTCTGGTCTTCTGGCCATCTTTCAGTGCAGGAGAGAGATGGTCCCTATCCTTGGACAACCCCCTGGGATAGACCCCACTGTTATTGCTGGGTTCCACACTCATGACTACTGTGGGAAGAGCATGGGAGTCTATGTAGTGTCTCTGTAAATTTGCTGACTGACAGCATTACTTTCATTCCTTGACTTTCATTTTGCACCTTGATGCCTCGGTAAGGGCCCTGTTCCCATTTTCCTTTCATAAGACAGGCTAAAACCCCTTCAGTTACTAATCTTTTGAACAAATAGCATTTAATATTTGACTCTTCCTGAGTTTTCTGTAAACCAAATAAGCCCTGCAGCCAAAATTGTTCTCCAGTGAGCAAGGGAAATGGAGATGGGAAGCAAGCAGCATCTGCAAATTGCAATCAGTCCTGCCATCCCTCTCCAGTTATATATCCATTGCGAAGAGGGAAAAAAACCTAAAAACATAAACAGTAAACATGTTTGAGAATTTGAACCTGGACACAGTGGCCACTTATTTACAAACTTCTTCAGGATGCAGCTGCAGAAGTGGAAATCGTCTTATATTTAAGAGCACTAGGTGTGATCAGAAAAAATGGGATTCTGTGTATAGATGGGGTAAATTTCAGGGAACTGGTAAAATCAGTAGAACAAATGGAATCCCTTTAATGTAATAATTTTTAGTAAAAGGAAAGAGGAGACTAGAGTAAAATTGTCTTTCAGTGAATACCCTTTGAGGACACTTAACTTTTCTGTTGTCATGGTGGGGAAAAAAAAAAGTATGTATATGAACAACATCAAAATATGACATTAACTAAATGATAGAGACACTTGTCCTTGATTTCTTACTGTGAAAATTTCCAAAGAATGCAGTCCAGATATCATCCTTTCTGTATCTAAGCCAGAGCTGCATGTATTTTCTTAGCACTGTTTTTGTTCCCAAAATGAGTGTTTATTAGAAATAGGTAGCAGAAAGCAATGTTGTCTTGTGCCAAAGGATTCTTCTGAATGTGATGTGTTTTTGCTTCAGACACTTTAGCTGTACAAATATTTCTGTGGGTTTGGAAAGGGAACTAGCTGTTTCCTTTCAGGTATCAATACAAGCATTTTGGGACTAAATCCTTGTCTCTGCTGGGACACTGGATCCTGGCTGGGATACAGGTGAGCTTGGCACTTGAAGCCCAGATTCTGACCAGATAGAGATTGCACATAGGGAGGCCAGGCCATAACAGCAGAACAAATTACTAATGACACCTAAATGAGGAAAAAGAATTTGGAATGCATTGCAGATTTGCTGTTCATGCTTTGACTGCTATGATTATAAAACAACATCAGTGTTGATCAGGTTTTCACTGTTTAACTAAGCTGGGTCCTGTCCTTAAGTATAGGGACTGTGTTTTAATCATTGATATTGCAGTGGATTGAGAGGGAGAGATAAGAAAAAGGCAGGAAATTAATTCTGACTCATAAATGACAGATCTCATAATTAAAAGAATCTAATTAAAATTAATTAAAAATTAAGGGTGACCTCTTTTAGGTTCACCTGTTTTCATATTGGGCCCTGAGACTGCACACATTCAAATGTTCCAGTGAGGAGTGAGTGTGGCACCCACACTCCTCCCTGAGAGCCCTACACTGGTAACAACACTGCTGCTCCTTGTCCCATGCAAAGTAAGGTTAAGAGATTCCTCCCCTGGGGAGAAATGTAGTCTGCAGAAACATCAGAAAGCTGGTGATGTGGACAGTGAAGACTTGACCAATTTCCTGGTAAGAGCTTCAGAACAGTCCTGCAGCATAATGTGAGGGTCTACAAAGCAAGTGTTTGTCTTGATACTTACTCCTAGAGATTTCCAGTTTTGGGGGTTTTCCCCCTCCCTCTTCTCCTTCAAACTAACACTTATCCCTCATATGATAAAGGTGACTTCCAGCCTGACAGAGATATAAGAACCACAGAAGGTAGATTTATATAGTTACCTTCCCTGTTGAGTAGTGTTTACCTTCATATTGTTTGTTCATGGTTTGACTGCCATGATTATAAAACATCAGTTTTCATCAGGTTTTCACTGACTATTTGACTAAGCTGGATCCTGTCCTAAAGTACAGGGAGTGTGTTTTGATCATTGATATTGCAATGGTTTGAGAGGGATAGATAAGAAAAAGACAGAAAATTAATTCTAACTCATAAATGACAGATCTTATCATTAAAAAAACCTAATTAAAATTAATTAAAAATTAAGGGTGACCTCTTTTAGGTTCACCTGTTTTCATATTGGGCCCTGAGACTGCACACATTCAAATGTTCCAGTGAGGAGTGAGTGTGGCACCCACACTCCTCCCTGAGAGCCCTGCACTGGTAACAACACTGCTGTTCCTTGTCCCATGCAAAGTAAGGTTAAGAGATTCCTCCCCTGGGGAGAAATGTAGTCTGCAGAAACATCAGAAAGCTGGTGATGTGGACAGTGAAGACTTGACCAATTTCCTGGTAAGAGCTTCAGAACAGTCCTGCAGCATAATGTGAGGGTCTATAAAGCAAGTGTTTCTCTTCTTTGGCACTTACTCCTAGAGATTTCCAGTTTCCTGTCTCTGCTCCCCCACCCCCACCGCCCCCGCTTCTGATTTAAACTATCATTTGCTTATCCCTCATATGATAAAGGTGACTTCCACCCTGACAGAGATATAAGAACCACAAAAAGGAGATTTATATAGTTACCTTCCCTGTGGAGTAGTGTTTACCCGCATGCTCTTTGTTTCCAAAGAGCATGGTTACAGTGAAGGACGGCTGGGTAGCCAAAGCTTTTTTCACTGGGAAAAAAAATAATATCCCTAGGGCTACAGCAGGACAGATCATGACATTTAGGAGTAGGTACCTTTCCCTGTGAGTTACCAATTCAAACTATATCTGAATGAGACCCGTGACTGATCAGCTGTCTATGACAAATGGACTGATGTTCCAGCTCAAGGGTGAATTCACATCCCAGCTGGAGCTTAGTAGTATAGCTGTCAACAACCCCAGGAAAATGAACCAAAGAGATCCTTCTAGAGGACTGGAACATACTGGTAAGGGAATCTGAAGAAAATATTGCACCAGCCTTGTTTCACTTCATTCACATATAGAAAGAGAGGATTTATTTCAGTGCTTGCAAAACTGGCAATACAATTAGCTTTGCTATTGCACAAGCTCTACACAAAACAATTGTGTGATTGTCTCTGTCATAATCCATCATTCTTGGCTGGTATCGCTTCCTCATATGGTTTTGTGATCTGATCTGATAGTCTTTGTTATGGACACCTAACAGAGAACACCTCTGCATAAAAGAATGTACAAATCAAGTAGGAAGACACCAATCATATGGGATTTATAGACGGAAGAATATGTTGTCCTTACTCAAACTGTTTCAGATGATGTATATTTGTGGTCTAGAAAAAGTGTACATAGTTATTTGCACTTGAAACTTAAAAACTGTATGTGTTGATTTATGGCTTAAAAAGTCTTTTGAGAGGCCTATATTAGAGTGAATGTAAAAAAACATTTCAGAACAGAGCTCCCAATGCCATTCGGCAACTTAAACAAGATGTTGCAATTATTCTTCTGGTTTAGAGATGCAGTAAGAACCCAGAAAGCTTTGCCATTGTCACTGAATGTACAAATGCTCCTAGTTCATTGCACAGAGTAGATGTAACAGCTCAGTGAAGTCCAACTCAAAAAAATAATTATTGAGCTGAACTGTGTAATTTTAGTTTCCAAAATGAAGTAGCAATAATCCTTATATTTGTTAAAACTGTATGGTCAGTATGATTTAAAAATCTCTGAAGGTCTATACGTAGAGAGAAGATATAAATTTGTTTGGGAGAGGGAGAAAAAGGCGAGGGAATGGTTTTAGGTGCAGGAAACACTATGGAGAATTTTATTCATATTAGTTCACTAGTATTAAAACCAAACCAAAACCACCAAGCAAATACAGAGAGAATCCACACCAATTGTTGTTAAGGGAAGCTCCCTTTCTGGGACTTCATTTTCATCCAGATTGGTTTTCACCCATTTATTTTCGTGATACATGCATAATACACATAAGAATTTGGAGCAGTAAATGATATTTACATTGCATGTCCATGCTGTGGTGCTAAACCCCAATTTTCTATCAAAGCATTATGCATATGATCTACTTATCATACATTGCCAGAAACAGGAATGCACACACATGAGATGGGGAGACTGAAGTAGGACTTGGGCCTGATAGTTTGGAGGTTTTTGGGCATGAGTCTGCTTTCACAGGATAATGATCATGCCTATATTGCCTAATCAAGAAAGTCAACCTAGGCAATCATGAGAAGGAGCTGGAACAAGTTAATATAACCTTTAAAAAATGTAGAATTTAGTTCCGTTTTTTTTACAGAAGGGGAAAGCCACCGGCAGGTAAAAAGAAAGCTACGAAGTTTATAATTAGAATTTAAAATTCCTGTGGCAACTGAACTACCTAAGGGTTTATAATTATAAAAAGAAAATTGTGATGCATTGGTAGATTAAATATGCAGATTTTTGTATGCCATTGAAGGAGGGCATGTGTGTTGCAGTGACATGTGACCACATTAAGAAGCAGAATATATTTTAATGTTGCTGAAAACAGCTGAGATTGTTGCACAGAACAGGGTTACTAAACCAATTCCAAGTAAAACAGAAGTGGGTTAAATCATCTACTGATTCACAGAGAGAAAATTGTTAACATCTCTGATCTCTGAAGTTACACAGAACTCATCGACACTGTGGCTAACTTTTCTGTACCACTAGAACACTGGCCAGGCTTGACTTTCTCTGATCCAGAGCCATCTGTCAACAATGAGTCACAACAAACCATCCAAACAGAGAGCTCCACTGTCAGTAAACAAGGGACAGGAGGCTGATCCAGCCCAACATCTTTTATTTCAGATCAGAAGATCATAGTTGTGATAGTTTTGAAGTAAATTGCCATGTACCTATTTATAAACCTTTTATCTCTTGGACCTCTTAGGATTGGTCCTGCCAACACACTGGACTAACCACTAAGCAAATCCATTTTGGGGTGTATCATTTAAGCGAAAAGAGAAGTGCTGCACTTTCTTCTAGTCCTGGAGCTCTGTATGCACAGCAGTGTTGGATCTGTAGCTGTGACTGACAGCAGCATTCCTATTCTCTGCAGAACTAATGTGTTTTGGGAAAAAGCTGCTATTTTACATTCCATTCAGATTGATATAAAAACCGTCAATCTTAGCAAAATTTACTCCTCACATAAGAAAGATTTGTATCAGAGAGCATCATATAAGTAAAGGCATTTAAACCAGGTGTTGGTTTCCAGAGGCTTCTTTAACTCATTCTGATTATTTCCTTTTTTTTATTGTTACTTTTTTGTAAGAGTCTTAATTCTGAAAAACAGAGGCACTAAATTCATCATTAAATCACAAAATATTCATTTAAATATTCTAAAACTTTCAAATTAAGACAAGATAGCAAGTGAAGGGCTATCATTTCACAAGGTGAGTTAATTCTTTAGTGACAAGTACATGCAACCCTTTTTAAGATTTTCCTATACTTCCTGAGAGATGGGTGAGCCAATTTTCTACACCTGAAGACTAGACCGTTAATCTTCTTCCTGAGAACAGGTACAGCACTTGACACTCATCCTTGTGCTGTTTTTACTTACCTAAATGAGAAGGTAGATCCCAACCAAGAATTGCCACTCCTGAGATGTGGAAGCTGGAGCTGCTGTGCCAGAAGTCAGCCCTGCTGTTGGCGCTGCCTGCCAGCTGGCCCTCTCAGAGGTTTATTAACAGAGAAGGGGCAAGAAAAGTTCCAAAGCTCCCTGGTCCTCCATGTAGCCACCTAGAATACTTACTAGCAACATGAATGCTGGTGGTACTATTTTACTTAAAAGACCCACTGAGCCAGGCACAACCTCTCCTTTAGGCACAGGCCTTTGAGAATGTGAAGGGCACAGTGATTGTCTATAAACTGAACAAACTTACTAAAGAAACATCTTATTTTAACACTGTTTGCCTCTAGATTAACCATAGAGACTTCTTGTACAACCTTCCAGATTCCTACATCCACAAGAGGTACTTGGGGGAAAAGAGCCATGTAACAAACACCAGAACCCCACAATTCACGCTGTGTGAGTAGGGAAGGAGTATGATGTGTGTACACTGCTACAGAGACAGAGTGGTAAATCCAGATCTTACTGGCAGTGAAGAGCTTTAGGACTACTGCTACAACAAAACCAGAAAACTAGTTTGGAGTGGAAGGAGAAGAATTTTTTTTTGAAATACCAAACCCTAAATTGACCAGTGCGGACCAGAAGACCCAGCTGAGCACAAATGAAACCTTTCTCCAGAAGCAGTGCAAAGAATGAAAACTGCAATTTTTTAAGGCAGCCACCAAGGTAATTTCTGGTATCTTTACAGAGTTTACTGAAAGAGGAGCAAATCCTGCAACCTGTGATTTAGGAGTGCTCCTGGTTTAAGTGAGCGGTGCCAAGATCTGGACAAAAAGCAATAGGCAGAGCTTTTGTAAACTGGTTATCAGCTGCTAGGTTAAAACTCTTTTCACAGGAAGCACACTTGAGGAGGGATTATTTCAAGAGCCTGGAATGAACTCCCACAGGAAGCAATAAACACCTTAAATGTAATTTTCTTTTCCAAACACACTCTGACCTTGCTTTTACTAACAAATACAGTATATATATATATGGAATTAGAATAACAAACTGCATTTGACAGTGAGTCCTTGCATACTGAAATCTGGGAGAGTGCCCACATGCAACAACTACAACGAACACTGCAATAAATATATTTATTGACTTGGCAAAGTTAGAAGTTTATAGTAGTAGTGTGGAGTAGCTTACAGTATTCAGCTGAGATAATTAATTAACATTATTACTTTTTGATGTCATGGTCTACATTATGCATATTTTTCTTGTGTAAGGAATAGATCAACTGCATTTCTTGTATACATGTTCTGAAAAACAGTCTAGCTTGGGAAAAGGTATTGTGTTTAGTGCAAAACTAACATTCAACATTGAAGAACAGTGCAAAAAACACTTCTGAAAAATTTACAGTATGCCAGTAATTCTTACAATTTCACAGTTTGTTAATAAACCCACAAGAAGTGTTTTCTTTTTGCTTTTGGAGTGTGTTAGGCCTTGTTTTGAAGGCGTATTATTGCTTCACCTGTAGCCGTGTTGTTTCCAGAGAGGACATTTCTAGTGGCAGAGACCGACATCTATTAAAAACAAATGTGTTGCCTTCCCTCAATTCCTGTATGCACTCTCTAGAGCTATCACTACTGGCAAAACTTAATTATTCTTTAAGCTACTATACTGCCCCTACCTAAAGGAATTTTTAAAAACTGTGTTTTAAATATGTGCTTATAAAACAGTGAAGAGCTGTATCGTGTGTATGACTTGGGTTCTTCCCAAATATAACAGTCAAAAAACAGTTGCAATAAAAATGGCAGAAGAAAATTATTAAAGATTTCAGTGTCACAGCTTGAAACTGTGACTGTGTAGGCAAGCAATTTCTCTTAATCTTAAGAGAAAAGCTAAATTACTGCACCAGAAACTTGTACTGAAGGTATCAAGTACATCTTTTGACCATCAGGCAAAGACAGCACAAATCTAAGTATAATGACTTTGGTAAAATAAAAGGGTAAGAACTAGAAAAGTAGTTCTCATGCACTAAGGCTATTTGTCTGTGTCCTGAAAAGGTAGTTCTGTTCTTTTCAATTTTGTTCAATAAAGATATTCTGGCTTTTAAGAAGAAGGTATCTCCTAATGACAGATTTGATCTTTTCTTGAAGCTACTGCCCATTTACCATATCAGAAAATGCCATGCATTTCAGTCTTTTCTGTCATATACCATAGCTAATACTGCATTTAAAATGTAGTAATGTGAAACTGACCCTCACCAAAAATATAGCAGGTTTTAAGGTTTATTTCTGAAATCTTGATATACACCATATTAATTACAGATTTTTTTTAAAGTTATCATATTAATGAAACTGGTTTAAGGTTTAATATAATGACAAAATTAAAGATATGAAGATATCCGAATGCTGTAACAATTGTCTGTTTCACACTGCCATCCAGGTGTTTCGGTCTTATTTCTGGCCAAGCTGGGACAGCTAAACATGAAGAAACAGAAAAATCATTAGGTTGCTAATCTTATTCTTTCAGTCAAACTAATACCCAGTTCATATAGTAAATATTTCTGTTCTATAAGCTTTGTTTATCTCTGATGATCAGAAATATGCTGGTAATAGAATATATAATGCATAGCCTCAGAGGGGAGGATCTGAGATTCAAATCTTTAGATCTGAATAAATCTCAGAGGTAAAGCATACACAGTCAAGACAACAAAAATGTTAATTAAGCCAAATGAGGAGTTAAAAGGTGGTAAGTATAATTTGTCTCCTTCAAGTGCAACAAAAATTAATTTATTTCTTTAAAATGCAGTTTTGAATAACAACCTTTTCTCATCTTAGTAGGACATAAAACCACAGGTGGTGATAGCTACTGAAGGGCTGCTATTTGCTGACTGCCATGAATAATTTTTGGTTTGTATTTGTATTGGAATGAGGCATAAAGAAGGAACGGTGATGATGAAAATTTTAACAGCACCAAAATACAGATTTTAGTATAGATATGGGCAGCAATGATATATAAACCAGGAAAAAGGTTTAAGATCTAACTTGACAAAGTTGCAAGAATAGCCTGGAAAGACATGCTGTTTGTGAAATTATCAAGAACTAACTCAATTTTTCTCAGGAGGATTTATTTAAAGGCAATTATGAACTTGTTCACCTGCATTACCTGTGGACTCACACTGACAATAAAGACCTTCAAAAGATAATTAAAAATAAGGGCTTCAAACCCCCACTTCCAGCAAACAAAAATGGTTAACAAGAACATGTATTATTCTTTCATAAATTAGTTTGGTTTTGGTTTGTCTTTGTAAAAATCCATAGAGAAATACAGAGTTAAGTAAGTCAACACAGTTAAATATGTTGCAGAGGTTTTCAAGTTATATACCTGTTTTATAAACTGTGTAGCATTAAAAAGTTCACTGCAGCCATACAGGACATGCTTTCCTTGTTTACCCTAAAAAAGAAAAGTCCATAAGAAATCAAGTGTTTAACAGAGAGCAGAAGTGATTAAACTAATTGGATACCAAAAGGACCCAAGTAAAATCTTGATGATGTTGAAGTGTTACACTTTTGGCTGGAAAAAGAATAGTTGTTTCACAGGAAAAAAACTTGTAAACAAACTGAAGTTGAAAATAAAGGTTTAGAGGCAGAAACAAAGTGGAAAAATTGAACATTTTATACATTTAAACTCCCTGGAAATCTAAGTTGTCTGATGTATCTGTGAGTGGCTCAGGGAAGCCAACAACCTTACTTGAGCAAAGCCTACTCCCTAAAATAACTGGGCAATGCACTAAGAATAGTACCAACATATTTACTGTTTCTTTTGGGTTAAATTACACGTTGAAGTTTTCAGGCTTTATTTCCATATGATGATGATGATCATACTAAAAACACAGCTTTTTTTTTTTGAGAGAGAGATTTGGAAACAAAATGTTTTCTTGATTTCACTCAGATTCATAATAAACTTAGCTTGCAGTTTAACAGTATTTGCTTGATACAGTAAGACTACCAAAGTGCTACATTAGCAGCCGGGAAGTGAAAATTAGTTCAAGTAATATATAATTTCAGATTGAGGGTCCTTAAAGTTCAAGCTTATAGTCTTGAGAAATCTGTTCCACTGTTAAATTATTTTGCCTTTTCTCATATTAGATAGGTAAAATTTATCTATTAAACAGTGAAATAGGAACTTAAGCTTGACAAAATGATTGTTTCACATATACTGCCAATTGTGCCATTTCAACAGAAAGTAACAGAAGTAGATTGAACAGTCCTTAGCTGGTGGAGATGCTGACTGGAGAGATGGTAATTCTGGTTCAAGTTCTCATCTTTACTTATTTTGAGTGTTTTGTAGGAATAAGCTACTCTTGTTGCTGAGCAGGATCTCAGGCTTTCATCTTCAGACGTTTCAGGCTATTCTTTTAAATCTTTATATCTGAACAGGTCTGATTTTATTCTAAACCAGTATTGTGACAGATTCCCCTTTCACTACTGTGACTGAGCAGCATTTGCTTTTGCCTTGTAACAAAATTTTAAACAAACTGTACAAATAATCATGAAATGGGACTGTTCCCTTTCAGGCAGCTCTGAAAAACACGAATTCCAGTGTGTCACAGATGTTCTTCTGTAAGTGTAATTTTAAAAATGTGTATGCTACTCAAGTTCATTTCTTAGTTTATTCAAACAAAGAGCTATATCTGCAAACCATTATTGGAGCCAACTTGAAACTGCTTAGTATCTAAAAAAAAAAAAAAAAGAAAATAACCTCAGTATTCTTCAAAATTCACTATTTCTTAATGACTGAAAAATGATTTAAATTTCTTGTGATTGGAAAATATTTACAAGTAGTACTTTCCTAACCATCTACAAAAAGAAATTAAAAAATACGCTAAATTGTTTGGTACAAAACAGTATGCTGGTCTCCTTTTGGAGGCTCCCTACGGATTGCAATTTTGATGACATGTTTTCAGCCTGTTGAACTGAACTTGGCCAATATATTTATTTTAAGGCACAATCTGCCTTAATGATACTATAAATATTTGCTTTTTGATGTTGTGAGATAGTCCATTCTAGCACTGAACTGCAAATAATTGGATTTGAGGTTTCCTCTTCTACAAAAAAACCCTCAGAATGTCAAAGCTGAATGAACATTGCTTCCTGTTTTAGAAAGTTTTAAAATACTTTCTCTGTGCTTTCAGATGCAAACTGGCAAAATGGACAATGTTTAGAAAAATAAAGCAGTGAATAAAATCCCTGTGGTATTTGCTTGCAAGAACAGAGCTGTTGATTTTTCTTTTTTATTCTAGAGGAAGACTGATTGAATATGAGAATAATTAATAAGCAACATCTGGTGAAACAATAGATGTTGGAAGCCTATCACATGGCTAAGCAAATTTTATTGGATAAGCCTGTAAGAGTCACCTGGGAGAGATGAACAAGTCTCCAGGTGGTGGGAATCAGAATTAAGGATTTCATTAACCTTCTGTGTCTTCGCAAGTGGAATAAAGGTGAGGGACTCTTTCCCTTTGGGAGGTCACCTCCCACTGCTCAAGCACAGCATCTGACGGGAGAAACATACAGTGCCTTTCAGCTGTGACAAGTGATGATGAAAAACCTCTGTTCACAGGTTCCGGGAGAAGAAAAAGTATGTTCAACTTCCGACTCTCCATAAGCTCTACATTACCATTCCCATAATTTTCAGTTCCTTCTGTCATCTCTGTTTATCAAAGACCTCCTGTTTGCCCTGTTATTTCTCAGAAAATTCAGCTTCCTGTCACTTTGTATGAAGTGCCAAGTGCTTAACTATCATCTTACAAATGCCCTGTGTGTACATGTACACAGCAAATCTCAGTTGTGGCAGTGTGCAATTACCAGCAGAGAAGTGTATTAGCCTCTAGGGGATTGAGATTCTTTTAGGAGGCAGTTAACAAATACACACCACAAATACACATGTTGCTGGGCATCTTTTGAATTGATATGGTACCTGAAGTGGCTTCAGGTACACTAAGGAGCAAGCTAAACCTTTGACAATGTACGCTGCTGTAAGCAGATGCCTCACTGAATTAATCACCAAGGATGGCAATAAGTGCTAAGCAGAATCTAAATGACTTCTCTAATTTACATTCCTCTTCTTACCCTATGCCCTATCCAGAACAGCTCTGTTCCAAAATGGGTGCCTGTTAGAGGGGAAACTCAGAACACATGGTCTGACTTTGCTTACCTGGGCATAAACCTCATATGTGCTTGTTTTGTGGAAGAAGTGTTTTTCGGTGACTAATTTTCCATATTTATTCTTTTGTGTTAAAAGCCTCAATCTAGTCTACCACAGGACAGGACAACTGTACCATGAACAATGTTAAGATCAGGAAGAAAGAATGATATGCTTCTGCTCTCAAATAATTTTTTACCTTCTTCAAAATTTTACCAAGATTCTTTTTGGCTTTTTTTTTTTTATTCCTGGGAAGTGCTTGAATACCACCCCTGCCCCACAGGAACTGTAATGATTTAGTTACTTTTCTCCATCCACTGATTTTTGGTTCTGCTAGGCTAGCCAGCTGGAACCAGAGAAATTAGATCTGTTACACCAGCATTACATAGCCAGTTATGTATTTTCTTCTATGTGCATATGATACCTCTTATGATTTCTACACAGAATTTCATGATGCAGTGCAACAAGAATGAGCTTCCATTAACTCTGTAGTGAAAACTTCTAAATGTGGGTAAGTAATAAATGTTTAGATATTGATGCCAATCTGATATTTGCTTTGACAGATAGCACAGTATTTGCATCATCTTGGCCTCTGAAACAACATACTTTACGCTCAAGTAAGATTGTCATAAAACAAGATACTGTTATGTGCAGGTCTGATTTGGACTGATTGCATGTTGCTAAGTTGCATATGAAAAAGCACTGTGGTACCTCTTTTGCAAGATTTATGAAAACTAGAGAATTCTGAGCAGTTCCTCACTGTCAGGGTTATGATACGCTACAGCTGCTTTATTTAACATCAGCAAATGAAAACTACTAATAGGACTCTAAACCAATATGAACTGCCAAACTGACAGCATTTGGTGTATCGGTACAGAAGACAGGTTAATTCACTTAGCTATGTCTGCTGACAGTTTTCAACCACGCTGGTGTGTATGAACACAAAATAAAGGAGAATGCATTTTATTTACTCAATTCCAATGTGCAACATGAGCAAAATATCAGAATCAGTAACTTTCTTGGTTGGAAATAGTAATTCACAATTTCAACTGATTTCTTACATACTTTTTCCCCAGAGTCTGTATAGAATAAGGATGTTAAGGCTAATTACATAGACTTGATCTTCTAAATGCTAAATATTACAAAACCCCTGCTATGACTGGTTTCTATCATTAAGTTATAGACAACAACTGACAAGTACACATACCTTTATGTAGTCAATAAGATTTTGATATTCAATATAGTTGCCTCCTCCAACTACAAACACTATGGCCTAAAAGACAACACACACATTATCAGAGTATGCATTACAATTATTAAAATTTCAGTAGTAAAATACCAAATCATTAAACCTAAACCAAAAATCATTGCAATCACACTGCAGTCTGGTAAGAACTGGATACAGAGCCACTAGATTCCTACTGTAAAGAAGATATTCAAAGAGTTTTGGTAGGATACAGAATAGCAAGCTGAGAACTTTTAACATGCCACTGTCTTCTATTAAGAAATACTTTATATATATGCAGTTTCAACATGTTACTTTTTTTTTTTTCCCTGTCCCTTCCCACATATTACCGGTAATCTATAATAGTACAGGTAAAGGCCATCAGTATCTTCTGGGCTTAAAAGAGAACACTAAATGACTAGAAAAAGGAGATTTAATTGTTGTATTATTGTTAACATTCACTATCCAAAATTTTTTGATTACACTATATGAATTTTATATAGACTTTGTGTTACTACTGACTTTTTTGCTATGACCATCTGTTAGCCATATATATATGACACAACACGCTATTTCTTTTGTTCTAGAGGATAGTTAGGACATTTCAAGAGAAATCTGAGACATTTGTATATGGCCAAGGCAAAGATTTTGCTTATGAAACTTGGTACTAAGATCAGATAAGTAAGACTTCTGCTATTTGCAAATATTTATATTGAAAAATACTGAAAGTTATACGCATTTGTATGAAATGACAACATTAGTTATTTTGCTTTTTTCTTCAAATTGCAGACACTGTTTAAAATAATAATTTACAGCAGGAGTAAACGCTGCTGTTTAAGGCTGGACAAAGGATTAAATCCAGAGAGCATTTCCAAGATCTGGTATAAAAATGAGGGGTTTAAATTGCTCACTACCCAATTATGATATTAGTAAATCTTTGTAATCACCTTCAGAAGAATTTTCTAGATTTTTTTTCTTCAGTATTAGTTAATGCTCTCATAGTCATTTGAAGATGAAAAGCCTTCTTTAGAAAAAGTTAATTATAATTAATACTAGATATAATTAGCTTTAAGTGCTTTTTTGCAAACAAGACCTCTCATTTTCTTAATCATGATTATCAAAAATGAATGGTACTTCAGGATTTCTTTATTTTTAACACATGAACATTGAAAAATAATTTCTATGTGACTTACCTCCTGGAATGGATTTTTATTTCTTGGAACTGAGCTATAAAAAGAAACACACAAAACATACAAGTCAAATTTTATTGGACATGAACATAAATATGCAAAATAAGTAATGTACACATCATGTTTATGAAACACTATATAATATCAGACAAAAATATAAAATAGAACAATCATTGCTTTCACGCATTCATTTTCCAAGTATTTTATTTAAATTACTTGTTATGGAAAATCATTCATTCTAGAGGACTGAATATAGGAGTAAATAGGAGTTTTACTTCGTAATTTTTAGGGTGAATCATAAGCTTTATGACAAGAATTCTTCCAGAGTTTAAAAGCTCTATCTTGCTGGTACCTAGGAACAAATACTGTGAGTAAAAAACTTCATCAGCATTAGCACAATTTATGGCCCTTAGAAATCCTGCCTTCTGGAATCTTAACTAGGTAAGCCAGTCAGTTTGCAGTGGCTGCATATAGCTTCAAAATCTCAAATACTACAGGCAGCAGGTATGTAGGACTGAAATGATTTAGGGAGGAAAAGGTAAGTTTGGGTAGTACAGACTCTTCATTTGAATTCAAAGGCAGGTAGCAGGGACAGGGGGACAAACCTCTGCTCCTGCATGACCTGGCACCTTCAGGAGGAAGGAAAAGCTATGAAGGATCAGTCTGTTCTCCTGCCCTTTGCTCACACACTATCCCTGCCTTCCTACCTGCAGCCCCGGGTAGTCATATACATCTTATGTTCTAAGACAGATTAAAAGGATCACATTTTCCTCTTTAACTTACCTCTCCCCTTATTTCAAGAAGTATTCTCAGAGTGACCAGCAACAAGTGACAACACAGATTCCAGTGTATCAGAAAAACAGGTTTGAAATGTTAATAGCTACCTCTAACATGCTGCTCTGCCTGTCATGAATACTGTAGACTGCCTGTAAGTGGAAGTGTTACCCTGATTCTCTCTTTTGAATATGGTATGGAAAATCCACATTGTGTCATCCTTTCAGAGGACAAGGCCTGTTTATATTTGGTGTAGGCTTTACACAGGATATAAAGATACTCTTTTTCTAAGACTGAATTACAATAATGCAGTTCCTACTCTATTTAAAACGTAATAGCAGGGCCAGTATTTCTTAAAATGTGAGTAAATTAGAAAATAAAATTAGTCACTTTTTAATATCATTCCATTAATTATACAATTTGATGTGACTCTTTTAAACTAGCAATATTTTGTCAAGCCAGCTAGCCTATGTTTTTTATCATCTACATAAATATTTGAAGGAAGAATTAGACAAACCCCTATATGGCTATATTAAAGAGTTTTGCTGTCATGCTCAAACATGATTTAAAGAATGCAACTTAAGTCTATGTACAACACCCAAGCAAAGCCCAAACCAGAAATTAAAAGCTTTTCCCTGTGATGACTATTATAGTCACACAGAGTGGCATGTTTATTAACTGCTGTAAATGTGTATTTTTACATTGTTTAAAGCAATGTAAGAACTACACGGAGTGGGTAAAAAAGCATAGTTACATGAGAAAAACCCTTTGACTTTAGTGCAACAAATTCACACTTTTGCACGAAATCCACCAAAAATGTTATAAAAGCACCACGAAACAATGAAAGTTAGAATAAAACATAAAATACTAGCAATTTTCTTCTTTGATGCTTTCAAAATCTGCTTATCTTTGAAATTATATAATCTGCAATACTTTTCAATAAAACTTACATATTATCTGAAATTTATTTTCTATTATTTATTTTCTATTACTTTCAAGAACAGGTGAAACAGACACAGATTTTCCATGTAAGTAACCAAAATTAAGCCCGGATCTACTTTATCCACATTTGTCCTGTAATAAACTCCTGCTACTAAATAAGCTGATTGTTTTCCAACAGGTTTGATGAACATTATTTTTAGAAGGTATGTTAAAATAAAGTATCTTCTCTGTTTCTAGGATATTAGATTAGGTGAGACTACCAGCCAGTTATTTGTCAAAGATACAAAGCAAAAGATAAAAATTTATAAACTTTTAGTGTAATTCCTCTTCCTCTCTTTTACTGGCAAAATAAACTATATCCAAGTCTCCCTTCATCTGCAAATGAACATAAAATGTGCACCTACCTACACAAAAGCAAATGCAGTCAACTTTTAATGATTTTTTCTTTTTCAATCAGTGGAAAACCACAAAGTTTCAAAGAAACCAAGCAGTTCAACTATGAAGAACACTGTTATTGCTAAATACTCATAACATATTCCCATGACTGAACTGATGTACATGTTAACAGCATGTTCAGTCACTGGAACCAAGGATGTTTTTTTTCCCAGTGTTACAAAGATTTATCTGGTTGACTGAAGTTCCCATTGTGAATTCCTTCAACACCAACTGTCTTGACTTGGAATTAATGATTAAAATTAATTACTTGTAGTCAGCAAGTAAAATAAAACCAGATTTCTTAAGTTAGCCTTTTCACAGCATACAAGGGAAGAAGCAAAACTTGTAGTAAACTCACCTGTCGCTGCCTCGTAGCATCTTGGGGTCAAAATATCGGTAGTCATCTGTCTCCTATTAAAAAGTACGTTTTTTATCTCAAAAGATTGGCATTTTGGCTTATGAATTTCTGTTTGTATCTGTTACATTAAACATACTTCAAAACAATATGATTTCCCACCATATAATTCAAAAGTAATTGTGGTGTCCGCTAATATTTATGTAGTTTGTACATAACTGAACCAGAACAGAATAAAAGGCAGTGAGAACCTGTAAAGGTCCTATTGAGCTTTTTATTTTTGGTTCATCTAAAATTGACTATCACACACTTTCCAAAAAATACACTGGTTGCATAATAAATCCCAACAGAAAGGCAGTACACAGAAGGAAAAATTAAGGTGTTACCAGCTTTAGAGGAACACCGCACTGTTAGTTACAAATGGTAAAATTTTCCAGCTTACAGAGATCTGCTATTGTTTTAACATTATAAAACAAAACACTACTGTGGCAATGAATGCTAAATACAAGACAGATCAAAATCTGCTACTGTTATGTAACTTATCCTTCTCATTTCATGATTTATGACTACTATTAAACCAAAATTAAGCTCTTGAAGAAGAAATGAGTTCCACAAGAATTTGAAAAGTCTTGACTGCCTAAACTATACAAAAGATTTTTTTCTTCACACAAAACACCAAGGCACTTCCAATATTTTTATTGGCTACATGCAGGATTTTTGCCAATTATTATGGAGGAAAAACAAAACATCTTAGTAACTCCTTTTGACAACTACTTGGCTTTCTGCTGTTTCTATACTACATTTTCATTCAGGTACTCTGTGCATAACCTGCATGCAAAACTACAGCTGATTTCACCTGGGTGTTTACATGCAAAGACCTCTGTTTTCATGATTCTGTAGAGCAGAAATAATACTTCTTGAGCAGCAGTCAGATTATCCAGGGTATTTATTAGAGCTCACAAAGCACAGTTAACTCTAATACTAAAAAATATTTATTGTACATGCAGTGGTTACACACACAGAAAACAAATCGATTTGATATTAAGGACTTTCATGTAATTACATAAGATAACTCTCCTATCCTGAAGTTTGGCTTTTAAAAAAAAATTAATTTAGAACTAATTTCACACTGAACCTCTGTAAAATGCTTTTATATGCTCCACTGGGAATTTCAGCTGGCAATATTTGTGAATGTTTGTGGTACAAGTTGTACATTTAATATATTTACTTTATTATTGTAGTTCATATCTAGAAATTAAATAATTTCTATTTATTGTAATAGTTTTCTCAATAATCTGCTGTAATCTTGCATTACACCTTTTATTCATACACTGACCACTGTATTTAATAAGATTTAATAAACTATAAAGGAGACTGTTTCTGTGCTGTAAAAAATAGTGAGGGTTTTTTTCCCCTCCCTTTGTATTTTGCCTGCAGTGCAATAGTTTTCTATTCTGAGGAATACAGAAGGACTCCAAAATCAGAAGATGAACACAGAAGAAGCCACAATGGTGTATTTCTATAAATTGACCTTTTCCAGATACAATTTCACTTCTGTTGACGGTACAGCAAAACCAGCAATTCCACAATGACTCTGGCTTGCTTCTGTTAGCTGAAACTTACTCTAAAATCTGCTGTCAATTTCCTTCAGGCTAGGAGAATCATTCTTTTGAGCTTGCCCGGTCTCCTATGACTCAAAAAGTAGGACTCCCTGTTCTGGGCCATGACGTGCCAGGAGAGTATGAAACTGCTGATTGACAGACTGACTGCTTTTTTAAGTGAGAAGATCAATGTTTTTACCAAATTATCAAAATGGTGGTGGCTGTTTTCTACCAAGTAAAATGTGGCAATACCAAGCTGAAAAAGAACCCAATCATATGACTTTGTAAACTTTTCCAAATTAACTCCTAAACCTGCAGCCTGAGGAAGCTAGTGTTTATTTAAAAACCAAAATGTTTCATTTTTCACCTACTTGTAAGTTATCTGTAGTTTTAATTTCAGCTTTCTGTGGTAAGAGTTCTGGGTGACATCTACTGGTTGACTAGCTAAAATTAGCTCCGTACATGTTCTCCAAGTCTTGCAAATAGGAACAATCCACTAACACTGAAAACAGTGTCAGTTACTCTGTTTGTTAAGAGAAAGCAAATTATCTGCTAAAATCATGATATATATCATTGATGAAGTACATTTTAAGAAAATAAAGGATTACTTGTATGTTGATAATTTTAATATTTTACCATTATTTTTCTCCCTTTCCATATAGTTAATACCTGAAGGTGAAAACTGACTAAGAAGAATGTTTTAGATCTACTAACCAGTATGAGATATTGTAACTGTATCACTGTCTGATGCTGATGTCATTAAAACAGGAAGACTGATAAGATGTGGCAAACATATGGAAGCTTTCTAAATGACTTTTAAAAAGCAGTCTTTTCAGGACAAGCATGTGCACGGGTTGGTTATATATAACATTTCTGCAGAAACTAAATATATGGAAAAAATAGAAGGAAAATGACTTCACTGACTATATACTAGGCATCAACAGACTAAGGGCTATTTTTAGTTTTAAATTCTAGCAAATGCCTTGACTATCTAGCTAACACTTAAGCATTTCAGAAGTTTGTAACATAAAAATTTGAAACAGTAAATTTTCACATGAACACGGCAAAAAGAGGACTTTTCTGACAAAAACCGCCCCTGCTTGCAAACAGAATGACAGAATCAGTAGTAAAATGTCTTCCCTTACATAGCAGAGTTTAAAGATGTGGAAAATTAAATTTTCTCTAATATGCCTTTCTGTAACTACTTTACTTACAAAATTGTGCTTTTCAAAAAAAAAAAATTGCCTTGATGCAAAGAAAATTTCAGCCCACAGCTTAATGTAGAAATTTAGGAACAAAAGAAGCTCAGTACAGAGGAGTAATAGAAGCTCAGACCAGGAAAAACCTCAAAAATATTAGTTCCAATGAGACACAATATACTGTCATTTTTAGTAACTATTTTAATAAAAAAGTCCTATTAAATAGTTATGAAAATGGTTCTATTCCTGACACGCAGCACGATTTCACTGAATTATCACAAAAAAAATGAGCCATAGCATATTACATATCACAGCCTCAAGATTTCATTTGTTCCACCTCTCTCCATGTGAACGAGTTGTACTCACAGGGTTTGACTTCATCTCCATAAGATTGTCCAAAATGCGTGTCACTGGCAGATTCTGTGAAACATAATGTGAAGTTACTGGAATGCTGAAATGCTTACTAAGAAATATTCACAGGCACACTGTTACTTATGGAAGAGTTTACAGAGCATTTGAAATACTATTTTTAACATTTTTCCTCTTATATTTTGTAAAGGTTAAGCATATTTGTCATCACCTAAATTACTTTTCTGTACAGAAAATGCAAACATCTGAGGTGCACCTAGCTAGAGGATAAACATTAAGTGCAAAAAAAGTGTGAAGATGAGAAGAGGGTTGTATTTAGTTATAAACAACATATGCAGATATGATCACATATGAATTCTTATTAAAAAATACTTTGCAGCTAAGGAAAGAATTTTAAAGCTGAAGATGATAATTAAGGGTGTGATGCTAAACAAAAAGTAATGTTGTTAAAGACATGCGTAAAAAAAGCAACCTTGGCAACGAATGTTTGGATGAACTGCAAGGGATTAAACTGAGATGAGATTCAAGATTACTGTTCCTTATTTAAGATGGGAAATGTTAGCCTGGACAGAAGATCTGAAGTATTAAACAGTCTAACCACTTCAGTTATAATAAACTGAGGGTGACTTTACTTAGCAACAGAATTGGAAATGTGTCTTATTGTCAGAATGTATTAAAAGAGGACATTCCAAAGGATGATCTACACACTACCCTGAAAAACCAATTTAGTAAAAAGCCAATGTTAATCCCCAAATGACTGAAGGAGAAATAAAAAGCTAACTTTAATAGAAATACCATGGACCTACATTAGGCTTAAAAATATGAGGAAGAACAGCATTTTATTTGGAACTAAAAGCCAGAAAAGGCATATCCTGAAAACATTGGCAAATTGGCTTCTTGCTCACTCAGAACCCAAAAAAATGCAAGCCATTTTGTCAAGAATAATACTAACTCTTTAAGGCCATACATTTAAAGAAGTGACAAAACATTAAGTAAAAGAATAGGAAGTTTCCTTTAGAATATAATTATTATTACAAGTAACAGTTTATCTGAAGAGTTCTCTATAAAATATAACTTACAAGCTGGCTGCATATTTAAAAGTTTCCTCAACCATGTTTCATGATATACCCCTGATTTTTAACTATGTAATGCAATTTATCATACCTAGTCACAGTGAAATTCCTGCAGAATTAACTTCATTCAATACCCTACAAAAGTGAGACCCCCACCTTTAAACCTTTATGAGATAGCTGATACCTTCAATGCACAAATGATATATTTAACAGGGTGAATAAACAATGGCAATTACAAGATCAAGCAGGTCAAAAGGATAAACATTAAGATCGCATTTTATTTAGTTCTGATATGTTATAGTTCTAAAATAAATTCTGATCCTTCAACTAAGAATTTAATGAATGATCTTTTTCTTAGAAATCTTGATGTCAAAATATTACAGAATCAAGATTTTAAACTGTAAATATTGATTTATTGGCCTCTGATGAAAGAACGCATTGGAGAAAATAATGGGTGCTCTACAGGGAAGCAGGCCTCTGGGAACCACGATTCAAAATTTCAGCTACAAGTTACACAACCAATTTCTTTTTTGTTGTTGTTTATTTTATTTTGGGGGGTGTACATTGAAATTTGCATGCAAGTTCTGCTCAGAAATATTTTATAAAGTTAAGTGAGTATTTGAAGGTGGCCATGGCATTATAAACATACTTGGATTTTCATGCACATTACAAGATTTTGGTTTCTCTATATTACTTGTGTGGGTGAACTATAAATGCTTGAACTGTAACTGAACAGAGAATTAACACTTTCAGCCTTTCAATCCCGCTGAAATAGGTTCACCTAAGACATACTCTTCTAAGTAAAGACACAGATGGTTATATTTTTTTGTTTATGAAGGTCTAGTCCATTTTGAGTATTCCACTGCTGCTCTTTTTATAATGCTGAAATCCTTCTTAATAGCACGTACTGGAATCTAATTCCTTACAAAGAGAGAGATTAAAAAAGTGAACACTATTTGTTACTTATCTGAAAACTGGAAGTTACATAGTGAGAGATCTATCCATCAGCAGAGATTTATGTTTACTACTTCACTGTGCAATGAATTTTATTAATACGAGATACTGAAATATGTTTTTCCAAATGCTCACAATACTCATGTAAGAGACTTTTCTTTGTCTTTTTAAAACTTACCTGTTGCTTCAGTACCAAATTCTTCACTCCTTCCATTACAAACTGCGATCCTGTATTCATAACACGTGAAAACAGACTGAAAGAACAAAATAAAGATTACGTGTAAGACCTTCTTTTTTTAATTTGTCTTCTTAAGCTTTATACTGACATCTAATTCTCATTAAGGTTGATGGGACTTAAGTACCAAGTAACTGAATTTGTCATAAAATACATTCTTCATACCACATGGCAAATGTATAGGAATACACCTATAATCTAGCAGTTAGACCCTCACCTGTCAAAAGGAGTCTTGTGTTCTAGCCTTTAATCCACTGAACAGTCTGTTTTACACCTTCAATAACTGCAAGCATTCGAGTGTCCTAATCACCAGAGTTGAGAGATGCTGAATGCCTCCAACAAACCAACCAGCAATTTTTCCAAGTAAAATAGCACTGGAATTCTCTCTAACCATACTGTGCCATGGATTCTTTATGACAGTGACAGTACATTCCTGAAAGTAAAGTTGGTAATGAGGATTCAAATCCTCTCAAGCATGGAGAGTCTTATATCCTGTATGGGATATATGTACCCTTAGCACAGTATATTTTTCTCATGACTTGAAATAAATAACTACACCTTTCAACAAGCAGAGAGACACCATGCCCAGGACATTTTAATGAAAGAGCAATGTGTTCTTGCATCCCTGACAATCCAAGCCCAGGACAGAAGTGATTTGGAATACAGAGGCCTGTTCTTATCTTCAGTCATTGACTACGTAAGGGTTAAAATGATGGCTGTCATACATCCAGTTCCTAGTGTTGAATTCTTCTCCTGTGAGAGTGAATTTAATGTGCAAGTGCAGACAGAACAGTATTAAGATACTCTGTGGATTTCGTCACAGATCCTTTTACTTTTCTCTGTGTGTGTCCTAAGCACTGTAAAGGGGAGATGAGTGCTTGTAATTGTCTGCAACTTAAAACTTTTACAAATAGGGAGATGTTTTTTTCTGAGCCATGTATAGCACTAATCACACTTTCAGTAGTACTAAAATAACTTAAAAGAAGGCAAAGGCTTACAAAAAAATAATCAAAAGCATACCCCAATGGTTTAGGCGTTGTGTTTCCATAGCTGGTTGGAGCTGAAGCCATCTTAGTGAAAGCCCTGTGAAAACAGCAATAGAAATCAAATATTTATCTCATGGCACATAGGGCTGTATAATGTTCCCCTCTAGTCATCTGACAGTGAAAAAACTTCTGCATCTCAAACTCCTTTGGGAAGTAACTATTTATTATATGCATCCCTCTTGTCAACAAATACAGTAGGAATTAGATTTGATACTTAAAAGCCAAAGACTTTATTTTGATACCATGTAAAACTAGAATAACTGATAGGCAGCATCACCCTTTGGTACGAACAAAAAACCTCTGGAGTATGAACTAGCACAACTTTTCATTTAATTCGGTAAGTTGTTTCTGTTTTGGATCATTAAGGGCACTACTATGTGTCATGTTCAGTAGTGTTCTGGCATTGCTGGAGTTTAGTTTTAAAATAAGATTTTCATATATTACCATAATATTTACAGTAAAAAATTATACCAGAATGAATGTGTAAGGATAAGTTATGATGTATGAGAAGCAACATGTAATTCTTTAATACAATGCTGGGTTCTGTAAAATTACCCAGTTAGACTCACATAGGAGAGAAAAGAAAGTACTTACTTCCATTGTTTGATGTAGCTCAAAGGAGCGAGATTACAACCTGCATCCATCAATGCTTTTTTGTACTGCTCCAAATCAATCTGCAATTATGAATTCGAGAATTACAAGAGACTGAAGCTACTCTTAACTCTACGTGGAAAGACAAGACATCTGTATCTAAATATAAAGCAAGCAGTGTAAAATTATACCATTAACCAAAGTTAAAAAGTAATTATGAGTCTTAATCCCATTTCCTAACAAGTATGAAAATAGAACTTAAAATAAAATCTTCCATGAGCAGTTCTCATTAAAATTAACTGTATTTGTGGAATTAAATCCTGTTCACTTTCAGATATGGAAACAGTCTTTTATATGACCATGTTTAAGAAAAACCCTGGCAGAATGCTGGTTTCTGTAGAATGTCACAACAACAGATAATAAATAAGGAGGAGCTAATATACATTTATAAGAATACTTTCTTTTTGCCTAATCAAACATTTTCTCCATCACATAATATTTGTACAGTGTAAGAAGAATTTTCCATGAAATTACCTATCTTAAGTTAAAAAAAACATTAAGAAGTTGTTTTCTGAATTATTCAGATATTGGCACAAGATGCATTTCTCCTTTATTCATCTGCTAGTCAACTGACTCAATTATTCTTTAATATACAAAGATAGAGTGAAAAGAGTCATATTGCTTTACTTACCTAACAGTGGAACAGAATAATAGAAAGCATGCTAAGATGACTCTTGCACTAACTCTGATCTAAATATTTCAGAACAAAATTCCTTCTTACTAGCCATTCATATCCTTTGAAATGGTGGCTAAAGCTTTGTGAGTAGATTTCCTGGTACTACTACAAAATTTATTTCAAGTTTTAATATTTTCTGGGTGTTTCATACTTCAAAAAATAAGCAGAAATACTGCTGAAACAACATAGAATGGTAGAATTTAATGTTGGAAGCTGTAAAGAACATACATACCTCTGAAGGTGCCTGAGCTGAGCTTATGTAATAGATGAGAAATAATCGCATTTTGTCTTCTGGAGTTCCCGCTGCAGTAAAAAAAAATAATTAAAATCTACAATTCTAATTATGCTGCTACATTAATTACTCTTTGGTAACCACATATATGCACATGAAGATCTTCAGTTATGACAATAATTGTTATCTATAACCATCGGCTTGTTCAATGTATAAAACTGGTAGAAAGACATACAATAATTTTATTACAAGTTGGGTTAGATGTACTCCTTCCTTCTGAAAGTTTTACACTTTCCCCTTTTGTTTGTAGTAAATATTATTCTTCAAGTATCTTAATAAATAAGTTATGTAGTGGAATTATGACTTGTTTTATATGGAGATTGCAAGCATTAGCTAGGAGTAGGTCCATGAAAAAGTAGACTAAAGAAAAATCATAAAAGTAAAAGCCACAGCACATTTTTTTATCTCTACAACTTGTTTATGCAGCTCTGTGGTTGACTATTGAAATACTTGAGAGCTGCAAAAGCACTTATATGAACTTTTGGTCAGGAAAAAAAATCCTGAACTTCCAACTTCCCTTCAGAAAGGATTTCACCTTCTGAATCATGCCACACCATTTGTTAGAGAAAAACACTTCCCATTCTTAGGAAGTATTATTAATATGACAATCAAAATTCATCTCTCCAGATCAAAACAATCATGTGACCATTATTTAAACTGTAACCTACTGCAGCAGATTTTGAACACCACATTTTATTTTTTCTAGAAGAGAATCACTGTTAGTTTCAAATTAAGATTTCAGAAGTACAACTTCTCAAAACAAACATTTTAAATTAAAATTCATTAAAAACGTCTGACATCTCTAGTACAATGTTATAAGAATGCACTTTCTTGTACTTGTGGGTAAGAAAATAGACTTTTTTCTGGTTTGTTTTTGTGATTTTTTTCTTTTCCTTTTTCTGTTTTGTTTGTTTATTTTGGGTGTTTTTCTCCTGCTATGGAATGTGGATCATGTCAGCAGGAGATCATCTAATCTAATCTGCAACTTTTGTTTATAAGTGAGCATATATTTAGTTTGGCAGAAGTTAAGAGTAAGTGCTGTCATAATGAGCATTTATGACTTGGTACAATCTTTCTGGAAAGTAGGTTTTACTAACCTTTACTAAATACCAGTAAGTCAGAATATTAAGAATGGAAGAAATTTTGTATTATCTACACCAAAAACCAGCTTTCAAGTTAGACATCCACCTGGAATTCACTTAAACCTTCTAAATATATGGTGTAACTGACTTGGAAACTTGGTTTTCAGCACATCCTTTTATAGCTTGTTTCAGTACCTCACTCATCACTAAGTTTCAGTTTCAACTGGGCCAATCTACCATGCCTAAAATGCTCCTAGAATCTTTGTGATCACAGGAGTGTAAGTGGTCTCACACATGAGTCTAAATGATATTTTGTTCTACTAAATAATAATAATAAAAAAATATATTGTGACTGCATTAAGTATACTTCACTGAATTGTAGGAAAACTACTTTGCTTGGCAGAAGTACTTTACTCGACATACTACTGATGTAATCAGAGCTGTGATAAACAGCTATAAGACTCAAGTCAGTTGACTCTAAAATATTCACTCCTTTTTTCTAGGCTGTGGCCTGTGTCAGCATAGAGAGCCATACTGCTAAACATTTCGAAGAAAACTTAGCAGACGTAGAATAGACCAATTTTATTTTCCACTCAAAAACCAGCAGGCAGCCCTTAGGGCTATTGATTAGCTACTAGCAAAGAAAGCCAGTAGCTCCCATTGTATTGCTACTCCAGGATACTAATACCCACTGAACTGGGAGGCAGCTAACAGCCCTGAGTGGCAGGGCTACAACAGTGAGAAATGGGAGGCTGAAGCTGTTCACTGGTCACATCTCAGTACTTTTCTGAGGAGTTCTGCAGATATCATAATCCACAAGACAAGCATCCCCACAGATAATGCAAACAAGTAGTTCACCTCTAGAAGCACTGAAACGCTTGATGTATTATTCCTTCGAAATGTTTTGAGTGGTATTTATCAGTGAATCACACAACAGGAGTCTGGACAGTTTTATAAGAAGCATGCTCAGAAATAATCACTATGATTTAATTTAAATCCCTTTGTTATATAAACTTATCTTAAACTTGGACAATGCATATAAAATGCTGACGTACTACTATGAAAACCTGAATACTTAGCTTATGAAGAAAAACTCTAGCTTGTAAATCTAATTTTTCTCTTGCGTAAACTACAGGAACCTTGCTAACAGGAATGTTGATATGATACATCAGGCATGGAAAACAATTTGCTTTATACTACAATCTAAAAAGGCATAGAAAATCTGGACTCAGGCAAAAAGTAATTGATTCAGTAGGACATACAAGCAGGCATAAAAGTTTCTGTTTTCATATCTAAGTTTATGCAAATATAAAAGCTGAATCAAAATAGTACATGAAAGTTAATACTTAACATTGAAAAAGACTAGTTTGTATTGATGCTTAATAAAAGTACAGATTATACATTTTCTTATTAGCTTCATATTAAAAATTAAATGTATGTCCTGAATTGCAGATTGATGTTTGACATCAGATTTTCTGAAAGTTTATTAGTTTCTAGTACTTGATCCAATATGAAATCAGTAAAATTTTAGCTCAGACTTCTACCAATCTTCTAGTGCATTTGATTACACAGCACAGACACTACTAAAAGACTTTTGTAAAAAGTCAGCAGGATATATATATACTCTTTCTATAAATATGCATAGTTATACAAACTCCAAGCAGACATTAAGACCCTTAATGACTCCTGCTAATTGAGAATCTGAGTAAGCTCAGTATGCAATGCTCTGTTATGTATGAACCAGATGTGAAACAGAAGCTGGGATGCATTGGTCTTAGACAATGAAAACAGACACAGCTGGGTCAACACATGCGAAGCTTCAGGCGAGTCTCAGTGAACTGGACAATTTACATCTTGTTTCCCTTCTCTCCACTGTCTCCCATTCATCTTTCTCCTCACACAAGCACGAGCTATCTACATTACAGCCCTTTGATACAACCAAATTCTATGAAATGCCATTCTGTTTGTGAGGTATCTATACATTACAAAACATGCAGTAGGATTTTAAAGGATCAGTCTGGTTCAGACAACAGAAATCCAAGCTATAGTAATACTGAAAAAGCACAAAAACCAACGTATTTTGACCTTCAGAAACACGGAATTGGGAAAGGATTTTACTGGAGCTGCAAAAGTTGCTAATATTTTGCATATTACTTACTCAACTGATATTCTAAACTCTCTAGACTGCTACTGAAGATCTATCAAAAGCTGTTTTCTTTACAAGTCTTGCAGAGTTTGCACATAAGCTCTTTACCAACCCTGAAGTTCAAGTAGGTACAAATTTATTGTCTATCTTAACAAATTTTATACAAAGTTCAGATTTAAAAAACTCACCATCTGGGTCAGAAATCATGTCCAGAAGAGATTTATCCAGAGTAGATTTGCTCATTATTTTTTCCTCGTATTCAAAATACACATCCAGCTTTCGACTCTGTTTAAGAGCAAGTGTTAGGGTTAACATCTTAACACTGTGAAAGAATATTTATTTCCTCTTTAAAAAAGTATGTAGTTTTACTTATCAAGACTCTTTTAAAAATTTTATTTTTAAATAAATTAGCAGTAAAAATAACTAATTCTTGCATTATGATATGCTTCTATTAACTCTCAGAAAGTTGATATGCATGTAATTATCACATTAAAAATGAAAATGCAAGTTAAGAAAGAGATGTCTGATGTGAATATTGAATGGGAAGAGAAGCTCTGTTTTCAACTATGGCTTTGCCATAGCTGAAAACTATGTGCCATCATACACAGTGAAAAGTTGTAAAACGAAAAAACAGTGGTCAATCGACTGTTACATCAGATTTATGCTGAAACTCCAGTCTCTCAGTCATCAAGACAATTATTTAATGCAGATAAGTGGGGGAAATTCCTTTATACATTAAGGCATCATCCTAGAGAAAAGTTGGCAACTGTCAACTGGGGCTGGTAATGAAATACTGCCTCAGATCAAAGACTTGCAATTATGCATTCACACCAAAGATAGATAAATTGTTTATTAGATTATCTTGCTAATGCTGAAAAAGAACTCTCATTACACAATGACATCTAGATGTTGCGAAAATCCTTGTTTAGGGAGGATGACTACACAAAATTATTGAGGCAAAAACTTTATGGAAGACACCACATGGCCATGCAACTCCTGACTGCATTGCAGCACATCTGCGCAAACAGACAAATTTTGCACTTATTGATCATGGACTTACAATTTAAAAGTAGAAAAATGCAATCCAAAATTTATTGTAAAAAGTTCCATTACAATGCAACTAATTATGTGTTTGAACATTAATGTGTAGCATTACAACAAATGTTACAACTACTCAGCTTGCAAAACCTTACTGTCTGCTAAGTAACTAAATCCTGGTGTTTGGATGCATTCAGTTATGTACTGGCTCAAAAAGGAGACTGTCAGAATAGATCTCCATCTTGCTGCTTTGGAAGTGCTTCAGTTCCACTGAAATGATATTGGCAGAGTGAGACAAGAGTCCTACCCGTGCTTTTCTTGGGTTAAGTGATTTGGGAAACTTTGTCTGATATTGCCAAAGCATGGAAAACTGCTACGGGACCTTCTGCCCAGTGCAGTGGTTGTTGCAACAGCAGCAACAGAAAAACTTTAAAAGTCTGGTTTCCATATGTTTCTGAATTCTACTAAAATTATTCCTGAGATCACAAATAAGACACTGGAATTTCAAAAAAGTTATTTCACCATTCCCCCTCAGCCGTCCCCCCCCCAAAAAAAGTACTTCTTTAGCCTAAGGATATTAGGATATTTCACCTTCTGAGTACTGTAAAGAGCTGGAGAGGAGAATACAAAATAAAAGAAGAGGGAAGTCACAAGAATATTTTTACACTGAAAGCATTTGGTCATCAGCTTATGATGCACGTGGCTATACAACATTTCCACTTCTCAGTCACCATTTACTGAACTCCTTGAGAAGAGCAGTTACTTGCAAAACAGCAACTTAATTTAAACCTTTTGTGGAAGCCTGTTATTACAGGTTATTCGGTAAATTACCTTGAAGAGTGCTCAAAAAATGACCCTTTGCTACTTTTAGGGGCAGAAGAATGTCTTCTGTTGATTATCATAGTGACTACGACTACATAGAAGGTGCATGAAGTGAAAAAAAAGAAAGAGAGCTAGAGCTTCTTCTAAGCTACATTTACCTTGAGCTTATGTTAGCCAAAGTTAATGTGATTATCAGCGGTTATGTTACACTAGTTCAAAGTCTGAATAAAACTGAACTAGCAGCCTTTTTCCAAGTCCTAACTTCAGATGCAATTTGGTATCTGGCACATCAGACATGTTCTGAGACATCAATTCTACAGCATCTTGGAGACTATCTGCATTACAGTTTCCTTAAGTCTATCTAGAGAGGTAAAACAATTGCAAAGAAATTACTTTCCATTATATTCACTAACTTGGTGTGCTTTAACTACATTTAACTACATTTGTACATGAAGCTAAATCTAATGTTTTTTAGTTTAAAGTATTTCTCCCAGACAAAAGGCATGCAATAAACAAAAGATTGTCTTCAAATGTGGAAACTTAATCTTATTAAGATAAATATATTATTGTTGAATTTGGCAGTGCCCATATTATCTTAGCTGGTGATCTGCTTAAGCCAAATTTATTTAGATGATATGTAAAAATGCATAACATAAAAAGATTCACTACTTCTGTGTAATTGTTTACAGATCAACATTTCAATAAAATTATGTAATTCAAACATGAATTACTTTGAATTGTAAGAACAAATTCACAATTGGTAACTTACTTGGAGCACAAGCTAAGTAAAATTCTCAGCCATGTCTGACTTCTCATGACTGTTTGACTAAGACTGCCGAACAAAACAGATTAACAGCAGCAAAGAAAATTCACTGGTTGCATACATGTTGAATATATACTATACTTTGAACCCATAGTGAAACATTAATGACATATGTACACTCACTCTCTTAAAAAAATTTTGGACAATTAGTTTTGAAGTGTGAACCTAGCACTCTCTGGGGAAAAAAACCCCAAACAAACCAAAAATCCTAAAACTTCAGGTCCACGTTTTTTTTTCTATCCATTTTCTACTTTTATGTCTACCCACAATAGGGACATCAGAGATAAAATTTTTGAGACTCTTTTTGATGCAATGAACTGAAGAGATGAATCAATACAATAAGTCTGTTCAGCTGCTTCTTCACTAGATAACTAACAAAAGTTACTAGCAAAGGTGCTAATTAGGGCAGTACTTTTTTTTATACGGGTTTGCTAGGAGTTAGATGGACACCTAATCAAATTTCATATGGATTACTCAATAGCCTTAAACACTACTAGTTAACTTTTCATAGATATCCCAGACATGACACATCAACGAGACAGTTACTTCTCGAAGAGCCAACTTGTCTAGGAGTGCTGGTAAGAAGCAGATGTCCCATTAAATTTAGGTAAGTGCAATTTTGCTCACTCAATGGCAAACTCACAGACATGCCAAGAGGAAAAGCTTGGGAATAGGAGCTAAACAATCCTGTAGATTTAATAAAAAAACACAGCAAAGAAGAGGTTTTTATGGGTGCCAAACTGGCAAGCAAAGTGAAGAAAATTTATTAATAATAATAAAAAATGATAAAATAAAGATGCATTTATATTTACAGTTATTCCTCTTCTGCCTCCTGCTCTTGATTTCCTACTAAACATCTTGTTCCATACCAACCTCATTCAAGTGACCTTTCCGCTGCCATTTTAGGGACAGGATCTGTATTGCAGTTAAAGTGCAACACTTTAGCTTGCTTTTTTTAAAAAATATATTGGTGAAAGCTTTCAACTTACCATCTTTAGAAACAGGCTGTTTATAAGCCAAGATTTATTTTAGGGAAAATTACTGAAGCACATGGGAAAGTCTACTTGAGTGTTGTACTCCAAAATGAACACAAAATTCTTTCTTAAGCAAAGAGGTGGATGCAGGACCCACTGAAATATCTTAGAGGGTCGTTTTGTAAGGATTTGTTGGAAGCTCTCCTATCCTCTCTACAGTATAAAAGTTCTGAATTTTACAGACAAAGAGAGAGAACATGCAGAAGAGAGATGCCATTTTCTAAGAAACTACTTGAGAAATTTCTCAAAGATGTTGACAGAGAAAAACCAGAAGTAACAGCCCACAGAACAAGTGAGGCTGGTCAGGTAATTACAGTGTGCTCCCATCAAGAGGAAGAGAAACCCTGGAAGAAAGCTGAAAGTGGCAGTCATAGCCAATTCCCTTTCACTGAGCTGCACAGAATGATGATGGAAAAGGTCAATGTAACTGAGCTCAGAAAAAGCTGGTTTTACTGGAAGGTTACTGATTTACCAGTTCTGAATGACAGGAAAACAGCATGGACCACTGAGACATATATATTTCACAAACACATATCATTTCTTGAGCAATGAAAAATGTTCACTTTACTGAACAATGCCAGAGAATGAATGCAGTCCATGGAGGACACCGAGGGTGTCAGGCTGTGTTGGGGTTGGCTGAGATGGAGCTCATTTCCCCACAGCAGTCCTCACAGTGCTGTGCTTTGCACTGGTAGCTAGAAATGGGATGATAACACCCCAGTGTTTTGGCTACTGCTGAGCAGTGCTGGCAAAAGCATCAGCAGTGTCTCTCAATATTCCTTCCTCCCCTCATTGTGGCCAAGATTCTGGGAGGGGACACAACCAGGCCAGCTGACCCAAACTAACCAAAGGGATATTCCACACCATATGATGTCAGCTCAGACATAAAAGTAAAGGAAAGGAGGAGGAAGGTGGTGGTGGGGCATTTGTTATTTACAATGTTTGCCTTCTGAGCAACCACTGTCTGTGCTGAAGCCCTGCTTCCTGGGAGTGGCTGGGCATTGCTTGCTGATGGAAAGTCGAGAATAAACTACGTTATTTTTCTCTTTGCTTCTCCACATACAAACTTTCACTTTTACTTTAGTAAACTGCCATATACAACCCATGAGTCATTTTCCATCTTATACTCCCCCCTGTCTGGCTGGGAAGGGACATGACAGAGTGGCTTGGTGGGCACCTGGTGCCCAGCCAAGGTCAATCCCATGGTATAAGACAAAAATGTAACCTTATTTAAAATACAGTACTTAAAACAGTGGAATTTCTTTACAAAAGATGAATTTGAAAATTTGAAAGTCTATTGTTAATCCCAATAATGGAGCCATTCAAAGTATCAAGCTTTGACATCAAGCAAAAGCAGAGATATATGACAAAAAATTGTGTTGGAATTAAAAAAAACCTAAACCAAACAAACATGAATAATTTACGACAGATAATAATTCACATAAAAATCTGCCACATAAATTCGTATGTATAATTCTGGCAAGAGGTTACCTAACCTACCTCCTCTCCAACTAATCATTTTAGAAAAGTCCACATTTACACCTTTTTATCTGTCATGATTAAACATACTTCAGCAATCCTCTTATTCAAATTAAAATGACATGCAAAGATAAGTATACTTGAAACTCTAAAGCATCTAGATATTCACAATCTAGCCCTGTTGGGTCCAGTCCTTCAGTCACCAGCTTCAACAGAGAAAAAATAATCAATGCAAAACAAGGATGTATTTGTTCTAAGCACTGACAACAAATACTTGATGGTTCACTTTGTGAAAAAGTGATACATACTTTCCATTATTTCACTAAATACTTAAGCCAGAAAACTGCCAGGACCCCTAAGTATGTGATTAATTTCTGGTTTCCTCTTGCTGTGTCTTAGAAAATGATCCAACAAAATGTAGAAAGCAGCTGTAGACTGAACATTAAAATACAGCCACAAGAAAAATTAAATTCACTTAGTATATCTAAAGCAGGTCTCATAGCATTCTTTGCATTGATCCTCATAGATGTAATGAGGAAAAATGCTCAAATACTTATTATACTAAAAGAAAAACATAATGGACAATGCATATAGTCTATTTTAAAATATGAACGCACTTCCAGATTATTTTAAAAGTGAAACTATAGTAACCTGATGAAGAGCATGGTGCCTCACCAGCTGCTCATGACCTCAGCACTTGCAAAAAAATTATTTTATCCTAATCTGATTTAATTAGTTAAGTGTACATAAAACCTATTAACCATAGCCTCAAGGTGCCATCAGAATTTCTTTTAGAAGTAATGGCTGAGACACTGCCCTTTTTGAAAGTATTTTCAAGGAATCCATTAGGTAATATAACATCCTGCATATTAAAATTACACAGCTCTAGATAGAAAGATACTTTTTCTAACACCTGAGGGTGAAAAAAGAGGAGAAAATGGTCAGGAGAAAGGAGCCAGAATAAATTTGACATTCATTCAGTGAAAAGGCTTTAGTGTAGGCAGATTTCAACAGAAAAAACACATGCTTCTGCATTAGTTAGTTTCCTAAATATCTGAAGATGAACTGATGCTTTCTAAATCAAAAGAGAAGGTGCACATATTATCAATATAGTGAAGAAACTGCATGGCCATTTGTCTCACAGTCTTCTTTGACAGCTATACAAAAAGAAGGTAGGGAGCCTGAGCACTCTGCAGTACCAGAATTAAGAATCATGAAGAAATGGATCACCACTCCTAGGGAACTTTCTAATAGCAAGGTCCCTGTCAGAGTAGCAAGTCAAAGGGCTAGCTAAGTGCTAGAGTTCTCTACAGAAGAACCCTAAGGTAATTTCCTCCACCTCTAGATAACCAACAACTGTGTTGCTCTCACCTAACGAGAATGAACAACTGCATGTGACTCCAGTCCATTGCCAACAGAACACTGGCGATCAAAACGAGTATTACTGCCATAATCTGCCATCATCTTGCTCTGAAACTTGGTTTCCTCTCAACAATAATATATAAAACACTACTGGTGTAGGCTTGCCATTACTGCATCAGTATCTTTCTTAGAAAAGTGAATTTACAGACCAGACATCAAAATACCAACATTGTTGACATCTACTTTTTCAGTGGTATTAATGTACCGCTTTTAAATTCTCAGATACGAAAATGACATGCCTAATACTGCAAAAGCACATATACTAGTTCCTACAGTAATGAGCTAAACACAGAGACACACTTATATCTCCTTCTAAACTTTTAAGTATGTAAAACTGATTTATTTTTTGAGAATGAATCCTTTATTCATATATAGTACTTAAAAACATTCAGTAGCAGTAATAACTAAGGACAGATCTCGTGCCCTTTGCGAATGTTAAAACTAGCTTAAAAACACATTGTCTTTCCTGAGTTATAAATAGCTTGGGCTAAAATTTTCTAATTACTGATTTTCAATGAAACTTAGTGTTCAAATCACTTTCCAGAACAGAATTTCAGTGTTTCTGAACGCCTCATCTATAATTTCTGTTCTCATACTGTGAAAACAGATCCATTTTCCAAGTTATCTTGGCAGTAATCATGGTCTCCACTTGATACTAAACCCTCTTTGAGGTCTCTGACACAACAGCAGCAGACTTAAACAGAAGAGAGGACAAGCATCCTTCTGAAGTGCTTGAATTATACACAAGACATCTAACACAGACCCTGCTGGAAAGACCTCTTCAGTAACTTGCATCACTATTCACACACTTCTGGGTATCATTTTCACTGGTGAGCAGTCAACAGTGCCCTTCTGATAAACACATACAGAACAGAAAACTGCTTAGACTTAAGTCATGACTTGCCATGACACATCTCTAAGATAAATAAAACATTTCCATCATAAACTTATTTTAGAAAGACTTCAACCCACAATAGCAGTTGTGGTCACCATTTAAAAAAGAATGTGAATATACTAGTAAATTCTGATAAGAAAAAAAATTTGGATTCTTCACTTTCCACGCAGAGGCATTCAAAATTCATTCTCTGTCACCCTTCCAAACTAAGTAATGTTACACAGTGATTTCTGAAAAGGTAGCACAATTGAGAAGGCTCACTTTCTTATCTCCACCAGCTCAAATATATTCCTCCAGTTAAGGAGCACTACTAGTAGAAAATCGAGGTTGGAGAGCAATCATACCTTTATGTGCTCCAAAACAGCTGTTGCAACATTTGTATGAAGATCAATGAGTCTCTTCTTTTCCAGAAGTTCTGGAAGAGAGCTGAAGAGATTAAATACAAACTAACCTGCTGGTCTGCACTACTAGCTGAATTGTGTATTGTATACAGTAGGTACAAAAAATTGTAGAATCACAGAACAGTCTGGGTTGGAAAGGACCTTTAAAGACCGTTAAAATCTAAAATTATAGAATAGGATTGGAACTAAGAAATTATAAGGTATTGATGTAATGATTCTAATGACCCAAACAGAATAACATAAAGAAATTAGTCACATGTAATGTAGTAAACCAGGTTTTTACCTCGACTAGCAAAAAATACAGGGTAGTTCAATATTCCAATTGAAAGCTTGTGACCAACAACAGGTATGTGCCCTGCTAACCTAAACAAATAATCTACTACATTTAATTCATTCCTGATGCATATGGGTGTCAGTATCTGCCAAATAATAATACCTGTTAAAAAATCAAATAATACCACATAATTATACAATTACATTATATAATAACATCTGTCAAATAAATACAGAACTTCTGGATGTCCTGGAATTTGTCAGAGGTGCTTCTGCACAGAACACAGTTCTCTATGTAGGATTTGTGATTGAAATATTTTCCTTTGCAAAATGGGAAAGAGAATGGTTAAATACACTCTGTAGAAAAATTGTTACTTAAGGTGTTATGATCTACATGATTTTCATTGCTGGCACTTGGCAATCACAATTATAAAAGACTGTTCAGGATCTATACATTTTCACCCAAAAGCACTTTGGATTCTCAGTGTCCTACTCAGTTTAATAATAAGCAGATGATCAGGCGCTTGATGACACTGACTGCATGTGATGAAGGCCATGAAGTTAAGTAACCATACTGTCTTTTCTTCTTTAAGCAGTTATAAAATCTATGGTAATTGGCCATTAATGACCTTATAGCTGAAAGGTGACTACTACTGCCTTTGTATTTAAAAAAAACAAAGAACGAAACCCAGAAGACAGGAGATCTTTTATGTTAGAACCTCTGGTTTCTAATTGCTAATAGATATTCCAAAGTTTTCTAGTCATTATAAAGACTAAGACCTAAACTGTGTCTTGCTGGTTTTTTGCCCATCATATGCTAGCAGGAAAAAGATAACCTTCCCCTGACAGACAACAGAACAGCAAAGACTAGTTCAATTCTTATAGAGAAACATGCCTAAATGGAAGATCCTATTGGTATCCAGACTTCTCAGCACAATTCTAAAAGCTAGGGCCAAAAACCAATGCCTTAACCTGAAAACCAGCACCTTGAGAAGTACAAAGCTTTTAAACTTTATAGGTGGAGCTTGGAAATATCTGCTTGCTTTTTGAAAACTGTCTGATCCATCATACATCCTTTGTAACTCTGATCAAGTTCGAACTAGGCACATAAAGCATACAAACTAACTTGGGAAACTCAGTAAGAGACAAGTAACTAATGCAGGCATGCTGGATTTCACAGTACACTGGGCATATCATCCCATCTCTCCTCAGACTAACTACTGTTTCTTCTTTCTGGTTGGGTCTTAGTGAAAGGCAGCAAACTAAACATCTTCCTTCTCCAAGGCATTAGTGGAATGAAAAACAAATTTACAATGAGAAAGAATTCTAAATCTCAGACTTTCACTGCCACCCATGGTGGCTAGGTCTCCAAAGGCAGGAGAGTAAATTTCTCATGCAGAGTTGTTAATAACTATAATCTTGCCAACAGATGTTACAGGAACTACATGAATCAAAACGTAATTAATTACACACTGCACAAAGCAATCAGATAGTTAAAGAAGTGGATTTCAATAACAATTTCTTTAATGAAAGAATGCAGAGGTTAATATTTTTTGGTGGAAGAGTGCAAGCAAATCTATGATGCACTTTGCTTTCCTGAAGAAACACTCCAAAGTCATGTGTACAGGGCTCATACCCATTGTGGAAGTTACATGTGCAAGCACTGGTCTAGGACATCGCATTTAACTTTACCAGAATTAGAAGGCATTTTAACTACATTATTGGGCTGAATAGTCTACGTTTAAAGCTATTTATTTCAAAGAATATTAAAAGTGCAATGACAGAAAAAATTAGAAATGGTTACCAATTAATTAAACAATGATACCTTATTGATCACTTACCTCACAGCTGAAGTTAGCTTAGCTGTATTATCTGAAAGCATACTTATTGCTCCTTCATCCTCCCCTTCTATACCCTGGGTTTTGAGGAAGGGTTTGGAAAGAGGAATAAAAACAGTCATAAGAAGTACAAATATCACATATGCAGATACAGTCAGTACATTTAAAATCTATTTTCTCACAGTGGTATTAATGTCTGGATAGCGTTTTTCAGTTAGTATGCAAGCTGTGTAACTGCATTATACACAAGAAATTGAGCCTTCTCATGAAACACGGTACTTCTAATCCTACTTTTAATATTGTATTGTGGCTTAAATTCAGGGTGTGCTAAGTGCCTATTCAAGTCCCATTATGCTTTACATAAAGCACATATAGGTGACAAACTTACCATGATACTTTTAAGTCTTTTGACTTCATCTTCTTGGGCTCTGTAGGATTCCAGTTCTTGCTGAACAGACTCAGCTACCTCTGGAAAAGGACTAATGCAATACTCTGCGTTAGGCTCAGTTAAATCAACACCTCGAAAAACTAGAACCAGACCATGAAAACCTTTTTGGAAATAACAATACACAAGTCATGCACCAGTATCAAACCAATGAAAATGACAACTCACTGTAGGTTTACTTAAACTTTCTAAGATATACTCACTGCTTTTAATAATTTTATGCAATTTTGCTAGGAACAATTTTGAGCTCTGTAACAAATAGCTAATATACAATTAACATGGGCAATGAATATTGACAATGATATGGTGAGCTGACCCTGGTTGGACCAGGTTGGACTGAGACACATCTCTACTCAGCAGGACTGGGTGGGGAGGAGATAAGATGGAAAAAACGAAAAATTCATGGGTCAAGATACAGGCAGTTGAAAAAGGCAAAGCTTTTGTGTGAAAGCAAAGGAAAACAGAAGATTTTATTCTCTACTTTCTACTAGCAGGTGATGTCTGGCCACTTCCAAGGAAGCAGGGCTTCAGTAGGCAGAGTGGTTGTTCCAGAAGACAAACACTGTAAAAAAATAATTGAATGCCCTGCCCTTCCTCCTGCTTTCTTTTAGCTTTTATTGCTGAACAGATGTCATATGTTATGGAATATCTCTTTGGTCAGTTTGCGTCAGCTCTTCTGGCTACATCCCTTTTCAAGATCTAGCCTATTCCCAGCCTACTGGTGAGGGGGAATGTTGGAGAGGCAGCCTTGATGCTGTGCAAGTGCTGCTCAGCAGCAGCCAAAACATTGGTGTGTGACCAACATATGAATGCAAAGCACAGCACTGTGAGGGCTGCTGTGGGGAAAATTAACCTCAGCCAGACCCAACACACCTTAAAAAAACACCCCAAACTTATAAAATATTTTCAAATAAGCTTAAAACCAGTACTACCATAATATGAATACTTAAAATTTGTATGGACTAAATTATTATAAACTGTGTACCTATACAGCTTACCTGCCCTTATGTTTTTGCCAGAATTTATCAGATGCAGTTAAATCATAGGACTTCTTATTTTTTTTCTTAGGTCTAGCACCTGCTGGAGAATTTTCCATTCCTGTTGATTCTTCCAAGTTAACTCTATTCAAATGGAAATCCTAAAATAAAGAGGAATCCTGTGTAAATATTTAACAGTTTTTAATTATGTATTCAACCTTTTATACTCTACCAAATACCTTCTAGAATATTTAAAAAAAAAAATTAACATATTTAATTATTAGAACTCCATAAGAGGGCAGGAAATGTTTAGTAGCTAACTAGATAATCGTAACAGCAACATAAGAACTCCAAAATTACACATAGTTACTGAAAAAAACAGCAAACAAAGCAACAAATGTTAAGCAAAGACATTTGATTGTTATACATGTGAGCAATCTTCTGACACGAAACTTTAGACACTGTTTTATGTACAGAAAATAGGCTATTTAGCAAAAACTGTGCTCTAACAGCTCTTGAAAACTAAAGTACCAAAGTGTCGCAGAGAAAAAGTGTTTCTAAGGCTGAAGGTCCCTTACACAACTATAACAAATGTATCAAAGTTGCCAACAGCAACAGGATTACTATTCACCATGAAGACTACATTGCTACACCTTCACAGCTCCTTCCCTCATTTTTTTACACCCTAGTGAAATACTGAATGCATGGTAAAGCAAAAGTTTGCAACAAAGCTGCTATTTCTCCATACAGCTTTTCTTCTTCCACAGAGGCATGGACATAGAAACTCCATCGCTCTGCTGGAAGAGACAGTTATGCTTACATACTGTGTCACCACATTGCTCCCTGTAGGTCTTCTTGTTCTTTCCCCCAGCACTTTTGACAAATTTTCTATTTTCTGTAGGTTACATATTCCCTCTGGTTTTCAACAAAGATTACTAACAAGGATTCCATTTGCTGATTTTATCCTAGCCCTTTTCAAGAACATTTAAAATTTCAGAAGTGTCCTTTCCTTGGCAAACAGTGATAGACTCAAATCTGCAGCTATACAGAATCTATTGTGAACCTTTTAGAAGATATTTTTTTCCTAGAAATAAAACTTCACTTTATTATGTTCATTAAAGTATACAGAAATAGATAACTCTAAGTGAAACTGTCAAATAAAATGTTTCTAGTTATCCTTTGGCAAGGACTTAAAATTACATACTACTAACAATCCATGCCAGAAAAAAAGTAAAGCTAGATAGAAATAAAACTAGTAGAAGCAGCTACTCAAAGGAAACACAAGCAGTCAATGAGCAAAAACCTCATCTTACGTGTTTAATGCTTCAGCAAAAGAAGAGCATTTTTCAAGTGCATGTATTCAATAACAACTTGCTGAGAAAAAGTTCATTTGTTTGCAAATTTAGCTGTATTTGAAGATCTATGTTTTGGCTCAATTTAACTCGCTGGTGACCTGAGTTTCGAAGTTAGTTTTGGCATTCACAAGTTTTCCCAAAATCATTCTTACTGAGTAGTGTTCCTCCCTTCAACTCCCCATTTTGTCCTTATAAGCCTTTCTATCCATGCCTCCCATTTTTCTGTATCCACTCCTGAAAGGTTTTTTTTATTTAGAAATAGGAATCTCTTCTCATAAGCCTGTTTATGTGCAGAAACACCACAGTTACAAACTAAATGGATGCAGCACTCAAGTTTGTGCCTGGATTAGTGTATAGTTCAACACTGCACAGAATTCCTGGTCTACTGTAAGTGAGACCTAAGTGAAAACCAATTTGTTTGAAAGTATAGCTTACATAATCAACACCTTGGTAACACTTCCACAGTTATAATTCATGGCCTCTTAAAAGGCTACTGCAGTTAATTCACGAAATACTATACTCAGTACATGAAGAGCCTGGCATGCTTGCCTTTAGGGTGAATAACTTGACTGGTTTTGAAATTAAACTTTTGCCCTTTCCATGGAATCACAGATCACTTGGTTACAATTTCACTAAACAAATTCACAATCCTATCCACTTAGTTAAAAATAAGACACAACATTTAACAAGTTGTTCCAAAGAAACTACTGAAGCCTGATGCAGTAGAGATAAATATCCAGTGATCCTCGAATCATTCTTTCAGAGTTATTCTAGTACCTCAGTATATTTGTAGCACTAGTTGTCCTCAGCTTCCAGTACACCTTTGATCACTCTGCATCTTTATGCACTGAAGTCCTACCCCAACATGTGCCTGAGGCCATCCAGCACTACCTTCTTTACATGGCAGATGAGCCGGAGTCAAACAGATGGAGCTTTGCACGGTAGCAAGTGAGCATTTGCTGATTTAGCAGGTGACAAACTGAAGTTAACACAGGCCTTGGGCGATAGCGTTTACACCTGTAAAAACTGTAATTTGGGTTTCCATAGCCTACTCTTCACTGTTTTTAAAAGAAACATGTAAAAATTCAGAACTTCTACCTGCAAGTCTCTAGCCAGTTTACCATTATTGGAGAAAAATCAGTGCAAACTGTGGGTTTTTCTCATATGTTTCCTAAAGAAACTAGGCCAAAAATTCTTTATCTGTAAAAAGAACCGTTAAGAGGAAGGCATGTGTCATAAGGAATTAATTACATAAACCAGAATTTATGAGTGTCCTAAAACATTCCGTTAGTGCTGAAATGTTCTCGTGGTAGTAATGCAAGTTTCTGGCCAACACTCCATGTAAGACTACACACTTCACAACCAACTTTGTACACAAACACATATATGCATATGCCTGTTTCATGTCCTCCTCTAACAGTCTCAATAATAAACCCAAAATATGTCTCAAAGCTAGACATTAAAATGATTTTCATTAATAACTCTCAGTACAAAAAAGCCTCCAGATACTAATTATTCTTACTCATTTTATTTAGTCTATGCCTATACACAAAATGCATAAATCCTAAGTAAACAGTATTAGCTTTCATTCAAGCACATTTCTACTACTGGTATTACAAAGTAAACTTGAGGAAATAAAGGCAGTTTAAGGCTACATGAATTTCAAAGAGATTATTTTAAAAATCTGTTTCAGATTCCTCCAGTAGGGTCATATACCACTTGGTATCTCTATATTGAACACCTACACCACCTTGTGGAGAAAAACAGGAAACTGTGGTTTTAGAAATTTTAACTACACCCAAAAGTCATTTAAAAACACATTAAAAGCATTTATTTTTCAAAACTGAATTGCACTTCATAGAGTTTGAATATTACATAACACAAAGATCATGAACTACTGAAGAAAAAGCTATGATTGATGAATTACCTATCTTTTGATGATACCAAGATTTCAACTTTTAAAATATTTTAGAAATTACTGCTAAGTAAACTTTCTACAGAAAATCTTTCAAGTTGTTTTTTACTAAAATAATTTCCAAATAAAATAGACAAAACAGATTTTGGATTAAGAGAGAACCTGTTAGTAAGTTTAACAACAAACTGAGCGCAAAAAAGTTTTGGTAACAAAATCAGATTTATCCTTACCAGAACATCATGCACTAAAGCTTGGTATGTCCAAGTATGATGTAGAGGAGTTGCTAAATCTATGTTTCTGTCAACAAGGACTAACAAGGGCCTTTGGAAGCTGAAAAGATGACATGGTGTTAGTACTTCTTTATACATGATTAAAACACCCCAGTAACATTCTGAATGATATCAACCACCTTCTACATCAGATTTCAAACTAAAAGCAAAATTGCCAACTGCTGAGCTCCTCTAGCCTTCCCCAAAGTAACTGGGGCTCATCACTGCCAGAAATTCCCAGAATCAAATCTTAATAATGATAAAAGGATTATTTTATTTTGTACTAAGTGAAATTACTGACATATAAATACTGAGCAGAAGTCAAAACACTGAATAGCAACTGGCTTTTTAGGTACTACCTAATACAGTTTTGTGTGGATACACATTTGAATTCCAAACAACTGTCTGAGTGGGTAATATTTGACCTTAATCCCCAATATGAGCGTCAAATAAAAAAATCTCTCTTCCCAGGGTCTTTAATTTCATTTTTCACTTTGCTTGTATATAAGGTCCATGAAAAAAAAATTATCAACTTCTGAGATGTACTTTGGTAATTTTATCAAGACTCAATTTTGTGGTAAAAGAATGCATTCATGCCTAAAGGTCTTGGGTTATGGCTACGTGAAAAATCTATAGTGAAGATAGGAAGACTATGAACCAATAGAAAACTACTGCAACCCTTTCCTTCAAGTATATTATCCCTACAGCAAACATGCCACCTAAAGTATATTTGCACACAGTCAAAGCATGTAAGTTCCATGCTCTGGATTCCCTTGCAGTAAGCATTTTCACTTAAATACATAATCTCAAGAACCTTAGTCACCTGATTCTGAAAACCAAATTAAAGACTTGAAGACATTTAAATTTCCGTTGTTTTCCTTTCTTTGCATTTTAATTTTGAGGGTAATGATGCCATACTATCAGGAAATCAAGTAATGCCTCTGAAGGAAAAGCAGAGGTTACAATTCAGTTCCCATAAAAATGAGGGAACTGGTATACCACAACTATTCTCCCTCCTTTCAATCTCATTCTGTTTAGCCACCCTTGATTTTTTGTGCCTTTTATACAAGTTCTGCTCTAAATTTGATATAAAAGTATGATGACTGTTTTATATCCCATTAGGAGATTATAACAGCTTCACTCAAGCTACACTTATTAATAGACCCCTCACCTTCTCATGTACAGTATAAACTCCCAAAATACACTTTCCTTGGGCAGCCTGTGGAATATTGAGCTGTCTTGTGACAACACTACAGAGGGATGCCACTGAGAATACATTACCAGATGCATACAAACATCCACAAAGGATTCAAATGGTCATGACTTAACAAACCTTAACCATCTACATATGCAAGTGGTAGCCCTTAAGCGGTTCTCCTCTGTTATATATATCGGGATCAGCTGAGAAGCACCTGCTTTTGACAAAACTACAACTGGTAACAGTATGCACAAGTGAGAATATCAGTCTTTCTTTCTTTTAATGGACTAAAGGCTGCTAACAGATATGTTCAACTAGATATCACAGTCCTGTAAACAGTGTATTTACAGAAGCCTGGTTTAGGGGGTGAAAAAAATTAACTGGCTTATTAAATAATTTTTTACTTACTGCTCTAGGATCATGCATTTATTAGCTACAAAAGTTTTTAAATGGGTTATGCTGAGATTGGAAAACTCCCTTAAGAGTATATAAATTCTTTTAATATAGAAACAAATTCTTGTATATACAGTTTTTAGTACAGTGATAACTTATCCTAATGAGATATTTCAGACAACTAAAATATGAAACATAAAAATACACAGTAGTTACTAACACAATACCTGAATTGGCCAGCTCCAAGTGTGTCGCCTGTAAAAAGACTGTTTCTGGCATCTCTTAGATTCTCTCTGAGCTTCTTATCCAATTTCTGAGGAGTGGAAAAAAACAAAACCACTTTTAAAAACCCATGGTTCCCTAACCTCTTTATATGATCAATATTAAAAGATTTATTGAGCTGGTTTTGTAGTTTATAATGTCTTAGGTCCACTACACATGGGAAAGAAAGAAATCTTACTTCTGTTTTCCCACTCCAGCATTTATAACTATATTCAGGACTACACTGAATATATTTCCTTTATGTTCACTAATCTCCTCCCAGACAATTAAAACAATTACCTTTCCCTAAACATGCAAATAGAAAATACCAGTAGGAGCCACCAAGAGGGAACCACAGCAGAAGCAGCAAATTGAGCTGTCAGACACTGCCACACAAGTGTTTCATAAAAACGAGATTATAGTCAATATGAATGCATGCACACTGAATGCTTAGGTTTAATCAGTATTAATGCTTCACTGACAAAAAAGCTGTGAAGAGGATGGAAGAAATGAAGCACAGTGACTCCTAAAGAAGACAGTGCTATAGAGGTTCATTGTGATTTAGTTTGGTCATTTCATCCCTCTTTGATGACAGAATTCCATGTCAGTTTAGTCTGATTTAATAAAAATGTCTTGTACTTACAGGATTTCCCAGTAAGAGAGATAAAAATTTCTTACTGAGACACATAGAAAAACACAAGGCTGGACAGCCACTTCTTAAACTGTGCAGATGTATCTTAATTATACTGTCAAAAAATCTTGATAAACTCTAGATTAGGCATAATTATTTATATGTAAGTTTCTCATTGTCTGATTCCATAACACCACAATTTCTACAGAAGAGTTCCATGGAATTGAAATCAGAAATGAAAATGAATGTATCTCCTTTCCAGTTTTATTTCCTTCCTAAGGAAAAGGATATAATAACACTAGATATCTGCCTAGCATTGAGAAAGCTAAATATGGCATTTGGAAAGTTTTAAAACAATGATAGGTGTTTAGAAAAATAGTTCTTACCACTGCCACCATTTCAGCTGCAGTTCCTCTTGAGCATCTGATTATAGGAATAGCGCCTAATAAAAAATACATTGACTTCTACGTGTATTATAATTTTCAGATTATAAACTAGTGTACTTTTCACTAACATTCTGACATTAAATCCAACCTTACATAAATTTTTTCTCTTGCAGTCTTTCTCTATGAAACAAAAAATACTATATAGAAATATTAGATAAACAAAAGTAAGTCTCATACAAGACCATGACAAATAAAGTGCACGCTAGAAAGATAGCTAATGTATTGTGGAGGGGACAAACTATCTCATAAAGAAGCATTAAAAGTTATTTTCAAAAGGTTAGAAGTCCCTTGAAGACAACAGTATTACACCACTACCACCATAATATTTGCATTACAAAGGGTAATGTTATTTTGAAAAGCAAATTTTCCATTTGCTTTCAGGTTTCAAAATCTTTAGCTACTGTTTCTCACTTACCTATATAAGTATGAAATTTTCAAATTTTTCAAAACCACAGAGTCTAATTGACTGAGTAAAGGACATTCAATTTGTATCACACTAACACTTGAAAGAACTGAATAGGTCCAAGAGAACCTCTCTTGAACACATGGCCCCATAGCAATCCCCAGCTCCCCTTGTAGGAAAATATCTCAGACTGACCAATTTCAGTTAGATTAAATGTCATCACTATAAAAACATATGAGCTAAGTATCAAGAAAGCTCACAATAGATAAAATTAATGTATCTTCCTATTTCTTGAATTATTTCAGTTAGATCTTTGAATGGTTTGTGTCAGGAGTTTTTTTCTTTTTCTGTGAGGGTTTTTTGTTTTTTGGGTTTTTTTGAGAGCTACAAATCCAAACTCAAAGCACTACATTGTAAACTAGGATTTTGTAAAAGCAGTGATTCCAGACCTTTGCATTTCAGTATTCTTCTCCCATTGATACTGAAGACTAAAGACTCAGCTCCCATGAAGGACAGACTTTACTGTACTTTGCAGTGACATAAAGAAATAATTTGAGCAAGATCATTAAGCCACCCCGGTGAATTATTGAGATTTTGGTCACAGATTTACTTCAGCCTTTAATTTTCTATATGGAATCACTAAACTAGTTGTCTCACTGAATATGAAAAATATGCTAGAATTTGGAAACTTACCAAGTGTAACAAAAAAACAGAAGAGACTATCAACAATAGTGTCCATTATCGTTTCCATTTCTGTGTCTGTTATATCTGGTCTGTTAATGGCTAAAATAGCATGGGAAAGAGTAAAGAATAGGGTTAAGTAAGTTTATGCCACTTACACACTGAGAAAGCAATTCTCTTCTTACCTAAGGGCTGATAATAGCCAACAGTTTTTGTTGCAGAAGAGATCAAATCAGGAAATGCCTCTCTTAGCACATCTACTAGTTTCCAACGTTTTTTTTTTTTGAGCCAAAAATTGAGAGAACTTAATTATTGCTTAGTGTATGAGGTCAAACACATAATTATTTCCAATTCTCTCCAACTGCATACTGCAACTTTTGGATTGTGTTAGTACTGCGTTATGAAAAACCTCCTAGGAAATCACATGTTATGGAAGAGAAATGGTCATCCACTTGGAAAACATTTTGCAGGAAAAAAATCCTCAAAAATGACTTGTGCAATTTAAAGAGAATTATAGTATGAGGTTATCTGTGAGTAAAAATTTTAAATCCCATCTCTTGTAACAGAGATCTTTTTTTTTAAATTTTTTTTCAACAAGTTTACTGTCAGTCTCTAGATTAAGGATAATTACCAAGTTCTAAAATATTTCACATGACAGATAAGACAGATTTCCCTCACACATTTAGGTCAGAATAGGAGACACATAGCAACATTTCTCTTAAATAACTACCACTGAGAAGAATATAATAGCCAACAGGAAACATCAGACCAAATCTTATCACAGATCTCAAGTCAAGCACTGTCTCAGGATTCATGCCATAAATCCTGTCCTTGTTTGTTTTATTTTACCTTTAAAAATTTCTCACATAACTACCTGTCTTTTCCTCTTTCTTCAAAAACAAATTTCAAAGCTCTAAGCATTAATAAGCTTTCCATCCTAAATTTATGCATGGCCAGCCATAACAATTCCCTAACTTTAAAGGTGCTTTTTTCCCCCCCAGCTTTTCTCCTCTAAGACTTTAGAGGGTTGAATTTTATTGGCAATTTCTATCAGCAACTATACCTTGCAATCCAAAGTTTTGTCTAGGCTGTTAGGAGGACAGTAGCAATAGAAATTACAAGTTTCTGAAATATCAACACCAAAAATAGGAGACTGTTTCCAGTATCTGTATTTTTCTGTAATGTCAAAGCTTTGAAATTAACTGGGGCTATCATTCTGTAGTTATCTCCAACTAATGGTTTCCCAGTTTACAGGGGGGAAATAACCTTATTTTTATTCTGTTACCTTTTCCAAGTTTAAAAAGTACTCATTTATGATGTTCCAGTGATTTGCATACTGTCAGGGCCTTCTAATTTTGTGCACATGCACATTTTATGAGCAAATTCCTTTTCTTGCACCATAGCAATCAACACAGATACTCAATATTACTGCTCGTTAGGTCAACCTTTGAGAAATTCCATTAATAATACTTCAGTAAAATGTTCTATCATGTTTTCTATATGCTCCTCTCTCTCCATTGTAGCCAGCTTATGGGGGAATGCATTTATTACAGAAAAGTAAGCTTAGGTCTCCTACATTTTGTTGCTGTTTTACAAAATTCAACCAAATGGTAAAGAATGGTAAAGAAGCATTCAAACAGTGTAAAACAGGATGCCCCAGACATTGATTTTATACATTTATAGGTAGTCTATTCTAATATTTTGTTATCTTTAATGTTGGAAAATGCTTCTAATATCAGATCAGAAACTTTCTTTTTGTAATTTAAGCTCATCACTTCTTGTCCATTGCTAAACAGAGAGAATGTACTGTGTCCTTTCTGTCTATGAAAGTCTCTCACATCATTGAAGAATTTTATCATGCTTATTTGTCCTGATATTACATCTCTGTAAATGCAGTCATACAGCCAGGAAATCAGGAAACTGAATATTAACCTGTTCTATTTGTTCCTAGGTCACACACTGAGCTACATTCCTGGCCACACATGGCAGTGCTTCTGCAAGAACATTGGCCATCTTTCATTACCCTTTCATTACACTGACTTATGTACATTACAAAACTACATACAAATTGTCAGTTTCCTGCTAGGGTTATTCTCCAAATGCAAAACAGACCACTTCTTCCTCACCCCTGCACTCCTACTACCTCTCTGTGTCAGATCTAGAACTCATCAAGTGAGACAGATCCTCTCAGTGGTCTGTTGGAAAACTCATCACTCTCTATGGGAGATCAGATTTCTGTTTGATCAGCTTTGGTAACAGCCCACTTCCAGACTGGTTTAAACATATTGTGGCAAATTTCAGTGGCCCAAAAGAGGAAAACAAGCCAGATAGAAACCGACAGGTGCAAAACATTTTCAGTCATTTTAATTCAAACTCCTTGTTAGCATAAAGAATCTTATGAGAGCCAGTCAAGTATCTTTACATGCACATGAGCAAATCACAGAACAGGTTTAAGTGAAGAAAATAAAAGTCTGCTTTTTAAACAAAAATGTCCTTCATTCTGCCAATGGAATCGATCCCCAGTATGAGACACAACTGAGTATTACAGATCCAGTTTTAGAGAAAGGCATTGACTTTGGAAATTGGGCAAGAGAGGATAAAAATCTCATTGCTAAATGTTAGGCATACAGAGACTTCTCATCTCTACCTGGTCACTAGTGAGTATTCTATGCATCCAAATAAACCAGGAATTAACTGTGTGACGCTGTGTTTAGATACTGTGACTACACTAAAGTAATGAGAAGCTGCTGCAAAAATAAGGTTATCTTGACTTCAGCTGCTTCCCTTGCATTGGATTTTTAGATCACGCAAATGAACTGGTATTTTCTAAGGAACGAGTCAATTAAACACACACTGCAGCTCCAAAATTACTAGTTCTGATGCAAAAAGAGAAGATGAATGAAACTACAGCAGAAGCAGTAAGACAATGTACCCTGTAATAGCTAGCCATTTGAGTAAGAGGGCCAGGAGAGGTAGAGTGGTAGTTCTCTCTACATTTTAGTATATTGAATAGGTCAGACGAGTACAAAAATCAGAACAATGGAGAGAGGAAAATCATGTGGAGAATTATGACAATGAGTATATATATTGGCTTGAGCTGCCATAGCTGTAAAGGTAACTGAACTAAGGCAGACACTTGGTTTTCCTGAGAGGTTCCAAACCAGGTCCAACAAGTCTCAACAAATGAAAAAAAAAGCTCTATGAAACTGACTCCACTTGCACCTTTGAGACTTTATGAAGAAGCTGACATGCTTGGCTCACATGCTTGCAGAAGCAATCAGCATTTCTTATTGTGGAGAATGCCCTCTTCCACCCAATGTCTATCTACATGTGAAAATAATGGGTATTTTTTCCTATATAATTCCTTGTATAAAAACCATTACTACCCATATATGTTTAAACCGCAGTTTTGCTTTGTTATTTAAAAATACATATTTATTTTTCAATATCATACGAGCCAAATAGTAAATATGCTGAAATGAATATCTAATCTTCATGAATGAATATCTAAATGCTTCATCTATGACTTTATGCATCTAACAGATTATCCTGAATTTTGAGCATAACAAAGCAAAATAAAATCACTGCTATTTATTAGCTACAACTTCAAAAGTAAATTTCAACTTCAGACATTACAGTAAAATTTTTATATAAATTTTACTTACCACGATACGAAACAAGTTCTTTGTTTTGGTTACACAATACAAACATGTCATCTTCTAAAGTAATAAAATTAAGATACTGATCAAACACCTAGAAATCAAGGAATAACGTTCAGAATAGTCTCGAGTGAAGCATAAAAAAAATAGTATGTGATTTACTGCTACTTCATTTTGAACATTTCACAGAAATACCTATTAAAAGAAAGAAATGTAAGATATAATTTATCCATTAAAAAGCCTGTGTAAGGATTGAGTAATTAACACAAAATATTAGAGCACTGAGAAGTGCCAGAACAGTTCACCTGTTTCTGTGGACAAATTTTGGGTGGCCAAACATCACTGAAAAAACATCTATGGAGGACATTTCAATACTATAGGTTCATTTTTTATGAATATGAAGGACTACAACATAAGCAGCACTAAGCTCTCAGGCAAAAGAAAGGAAAGAGGGCAATATCTAAACAATAAGACATTACAGCGCATGAATTCTAACTGTTCTGTAACATACCTGTACATTCAAGAAAAAAATTAAATCTCTCTTAGAATAAACTATTAATGGGATATCACAACAAAAAAATAATTTAAGAAAGTTAGTTTGTAGCGTTACACCAATTTATTCCTGCTGAGAATTTAAGGCTTAAACAATACTAGTAGAGTTCATTTCATTTCACAACAGGTTGTCTCACTGGACTGAGAGAAGTGAATGTATTTAATTAAATATGAGAGTAATTAATTAACTTATAGGTTTTGGGACAGGTAACCAACAAAAATAAAAGAGCAAACACCTGGCACCTGCCTTTAAATCATAAAAGTATATAGGAGTACTCAGTAAGAGTGTGTATGTATGAAATACTACTTAAAATGACAACTGCACTCATACTGCTCTTTTTATGCACCTGTCCCAATATATATGCACTGAAGGCACTTGATCAGCTGATGAGATCAGGAATACTCTGAAACCTCTTATCACAAGTCTTGCAGCACTTGGACTTCTGCCTAAGCTGAAGTATGATACTAAGCTGCAATACTGAGATCATAGAATTGAAGGGGTTGAAAAGACCTCCAAGATCATCAAGTTCAACCCTTGATCCAACACCACTCTGATCACTAGACCATGATGACTGTAGATTTCGTTTTCTCCCCAGTCTGCCTGGCAATAAGAATGCAATAACACCTGTAATGGTGTTAACATTAGGGACTGAGAGACTTCCTTACCTTAGCCACTTGAGTTACTGCATTAGCACCTATAGCAGCATTTGCAATATCTTCCAGTTTACTTCTTGATATGGCAGAAATAAAGTTTAAATAATAAGATTCATAAAGCTGGTTTCGAAGATCCTAAAACAAAGGAAAAATACAACCCTTTTCCTGAGTAAGTACTAATATATTTCTGACTAATTAAAAAAATAATCTTACTATGTGGTGTTACAATTATTCACAGTCAAACTAAATTTTCAGAAGTGCTTGGCTGTCTGTTCATACAGCTTTGTACACAGTGTTTTGATTACATGTCCAGATATAAATAGCGTAACACAAAACTGCAAAAAACAGGAAATGAAATTTAAGCTAAAAGACAGCAATCACTAGTCCACACTTTACCACTGACCAAAAATACCCTTTGCTCTTTTCCTTCCTTTGGCAAACATGTGAACCTTCCATCTCCTCCCAGAGAATGCAAAAAACTAATCCAAGCCTCCCACTCAAAGCAGTGTCAAACAGTGCAGGTGGTTGAGGATTGTATTCAGTCAGGTTTTGAACACCTCCACAAACTCTCCAGGCAACCTGTTCCAGTCTTTGGCCACCCTCATTAAAATACTTTTCTTATGTTTAAATGGAGTGTTTGTACCCACCGCTTCTTGTCTTTTCAGTCCCCAAACTCTCTCTCTGAAACACACAAGACATATTTACCCTTCTACTTTCTGGGAAACTGAAGTTTTGCATGTAAACATTTTGGGTAATAATTTTATGACAAATATGTGCTAATGTGTAAAAAACATCAGCAAAAGTGTTAGACATGCACAAGAATTATATACAGAACACTCACACCCCAGTGAGTGCAGGGTAACTTTACATACTCTGTTGTGTCCACTCATTTGAAACATTACACATACAAGTTACCTGGCACATTCTGTCAATATTTTCTTCTGTTGGCATTACAAAGTAAACTGCTGGAACATCTGGAATAGCGTCCCGATCTGAATGCAAAAGCCTGACAGGAAGAAAAAATACATCTTTAATGTGTTGCTTCTCTGATAGGTGTAAAACTATAAAAGTTAAAGAAATTATATATTTCTACAGATAAATGTAATTTTCTACAGTTTCTGCCTATATTTAGCTACATTTTTAGCAAGAACGAGACAGGTAAAAAAAAGAAAAAACCCCAACAGTTGTATAATTTTTAGCTGTATATATTTATAGATGTATTCAAAGTTTATTCAAAGCTGCAGAAAAGGCTTTAGAAATCTTCAAAACCAGGTTATTCATTCAGAGCAAGCTAAAACACTGCATCCACAAAGTTCAAATATGAACTGTTGACATGATAAAAAACCCCTGCATATCTCATTCTATTAAACTTGCCTTTCCTGCTTAGGGGCAAGGCGCTTAGATGTTTTTCTCACATTTCTGCTGATGTGTCAAGATGTTAAACTGTGTTTCAAATTCTGGCCTTCACAAAAGTTACTAAACTTTTGAAAAAATAAATGTATCTCCAAAGTCTCTTCATCACTATTACCACAGCTAAGGAATGGCAATGAACTAAGTAAATGTAATCTGGAGAAAGAGCAATGGGAAATCTTTTAAAATATTTAGAGATTCTGTATGTTTGACAGCATTAAATTTGACAGAATTAAATTCTATGTGTAAAAAGACAAGCAGAGACCATACATAATCCCATGAAACAGCTTGTACCAATATAATTTTAACATATATGATTACAAAGGGATTTGTAGAGACAGATTCCAAAACAATACTTCTTGGATAATTTTTATTTTTGAACAAGAGCCTCCTGTACTTAGCAAGAAATTCTACTGAATTCTACTGAACAGTGTTGCGAACTGTTTTTCACTCTGATTCTGAATTTTAGGAACAAGTCAGGATATAAACTTCACTTTAGTAATTATCTGTTCAACAATTTTTCAGTGTTTTGTTCATGATTTAGGGAAATATTAAATAAAGTTCTTTCTAGAAAAAGTATTGCAATTTTTTAAAAGTACTTACAGATGCAAAGTGATCCCCATATCTCTCAGCTCTTTCACTGACAGCAGAGGTGAGATGATATCTTGGCCAAATCTGTCATAAATGAGAATCTGAAACAGATACACATCATCTTATAAAGTGCTGTAAGAAGTGGATACTGCAGATACAGGATACAGTGGATGCAGGAATTCAGGTTTAGGGAACTACTACTCTAACCTGAAAAGCACTTAAACATCTACCAATTTATAAGAAATCATTAATTTGTCATGGACTTCCATTTGTGCTTATCAATAAATAAAATATAAAAAAGAACAAAAAGAAACTGTGATAAAGGGGGGAAAATAATCATCACGCCCATATCCTGAAAACTCTTTACAAACAAGAGTCTGCTGTCAGAAATTTGTGATTGCATGTTCAGAGTTTTTCTGACTGCATTTGGGAGAAAACGAAAGAGAGGAAAAAAAGAATTAGTGAAAAAAGATGACAGATGAAGACACAGAATATGTGCTTTGTAGGAGCAACAACTTCTCATGAACTACAAGTTACATTCTAAAGGTAATAAAGGTAGTGTGAGCTCAGCTTGATCAAGGCTATCAATAGTTCCTCCCTTTGTATGGGCTTCTTTCTGACTTTGAGTTTCGCTGAAGGTATCACACAAGCTTCTGCCAACAGTATGAATGAGCCCTAAGTATATTTTAAAAAATATCCTCCTCAGTTCTCATTAAAATATTGCCTAAAGAAACAGTTAGTCACTTGGTCATCAAGAAACCCATATCTGAATTTTTCTCATCAGTTCTGACAATCAGTTCTGTATATTCATAATACAGGAAAAAACATTTTGTGCAAGTTAACAACATAGAGAAGACGAACTTGAATTATTTAAAATCTGCAAATCTGAACTTTTCTGAACACTATAAAATTCTCATATTCCTGTTCAAATAGTTCTTACCTTCCATACTGGTTCTCCTGTGCTGTTTTTAACAGGAGGAACATTGAAGTTCAGCATACGTTTCAAAGCCACTGGAAAACAAAGCCGAATAACTCTTTACTCTCTTTACACTTCAACAACAGTGATTAGCAGGATTTTATTACACATTGCATCTGAGAGGAAAATAATCATAAANTTAAAAATAATTCCAGTATCTTCCTGGAGGTACATTCTGGGCAGTAAGAACTAGTTTGCTTTATTCCCTGGTCTGCTTTTCCTATCCCACTGGAGCAACGCTATACATACAAACAAAAAATATCTTTATGCCTGACTAAGACCAACACACATTTTAAAATATTTTGAGAATTCATATGAGGAAATTGCTGCTCTAAGGGGTACAAAACCCACTTAATTTGCAGCAGGAAAACTCTTTGAAACAGCAATGAACTTTCATTTATCTTCCCATTTAACACTGAAACCAAAGCAGATTCCTTCACCTATGTCTAATTTAAAAATCTATTAAGTAACTTATTTATGCAACAACACACTATGTGCTGCTCTCTTCTCTTTGACAAGCAGCAAAGGACTATGTGCATCAATATAAATTAGTGGGTATTCTCTTAAAACTCATACTCATAACAAAGTTTTTCGAAGAGGAAAACCTGCCAGCAATCAGAGCAATGTATACCACTTTGCTCATACATGGAGAGCAGTAGGAACAGTTAACTTCTGACTCTGGGTGAATGAAGCTTGTAAGCATATTCAGTGCAGTCTCCTGGGATTTACCATATCACAGCTCAAGCTAGAGAGGACTTTGGGAGACCTCCAGTTCAACCTGCTGCTCAAGCAGGGTCATCTGTGAGGCCAGGCCAGGCTGTTCAGGGTTTTATCCAGTCCAGTCTCCAGAAGATGCTACAATCACACTGTGCAACCTGTGGCACTGACTGTCCCTGTGGGGGAAAAAGTTTTTCCTTATATGCAGTTTGAACATCTCATTTATGTTATGTAATTTATGCCTGTTGTTCCTCACCCTATTGCCATACACCATTACAAAGGAGTCTGGCTCCATCTTCTCAGGGCTGCCCATAGGTGTTGGGGAGCTGCTGTTGGGTTGCCCCCAAAGTTGCCTTTTTTCCAGGCAGAACAAGCCCTACTGCTACAGACTCACCTCAGTATTCAAGCCTCTGACTACCTTGCTAGTCCCTGCTAACTTCCTCCAACTGATGGATAGCTTTCCTGCACTGTAGTCACAAACCCGATGTAGTATCTACATGTGGTCTCCTGGGGCTGGGCAGGGTGAGATAATCACTCCCCTTCATCTCCTGGCTGTGCTCCTGTGGATAGGGCCCAGGATGCTGCTATGCAGGGGCTCACTGTGGGCTCATGTTCAGCTTACTATCCACTGAGACCCCTCACAGGCCTTTTCAACAGAGCTGCTCTCCAGCAATCAGTCTGGCAATCCCAGACTGTGTTCCAGTCTGGCAATCCCCTACACTGTTGCCTGTATGTTGCAAGGGGTTCTTCCTTTCTAGGTGCAGGAATTTACACTTGTCATTGTTAAATTCCATGAGATCTCTGCTGGTGAATTCCTCTTACCCATCTAGGTGCTTCTGAGTGGCAGCTGTGCCCTCAAATAGGACAGATTCCCCTAGTTTGGTGTCACCTGAACACTTAATCAGAGTACACTAACACGTCCTCCAGGTGACTGGCATGAGATTTTAAAGAGGAGAGGTCACAGATTAACTCATGTGGTGCTCCAGTTGTTACCGGCCTCTATGTATATTATGTCTGAGTAATCACAACCCTAAGCTGGACCATCCAGTCGGTTTTTTATTTATCTAGTTGCTCATCCGTTCAGTTTGTAACATCCTAACTTGAACATAAGAACACAGTGTCAAAAGGCTTGCTGAAGTCAAGGTTGGTGAAGACTGAGGCAAAGGCAGTGTTGTGTACCTCAGCCTTATCTGTGTCTATCACCACTGAATGACCAGCTTCACTTACCAAGGATCCAAGTTTTTCTTATACACATTTCTGCTACTAATGTTGCAGCAGAAGCATTTCTCATTTCTCTAGACACTGTCTGCATGGCTGAACTTCAGCCAAACTTTGGCTTTCCTAACACTATCTTATCCATGCCCAGGCAATGTTTCTGAAGTTCTCTGCTTCCTCCTGCGTACTGTTCTTTCAAATCACACTACTAGCAGTGAAACATGACTATGGGAAGATCCGAGCTAGCAGNTTAGCAGGATTTTATTACACATTGCATCTGAGAGGAAAATAATCATAAAATATAAATGCAATAAGTCACATTTTCATTATTTTTATGCAGCTTTGACTGACGAGTGGTTTACATCAGCTAGAATTTATGGACTCCAGAAGACACTGCAAAAGGAAAAGCAGCAAGTTCCAAANTCATTTATCTTCCCATTTAACACTGAAACCAAAGCAGATTCCTTCACCTATGTCTAATTTAAAAATCTATTAAGTAACTTATTTATGCAACAACACACTATGTGCTGCTCTCTTCTCTTTGACAAGCAGCAAAGGACTATGTGCATCAATATAAATTAGTGGGTATTCTCTTAAAACTCATACTCATAACAAAGTTTTTCGAAGAGGAAAACCTGCCAGCAATCAGAGCAATGTATACCACTTTGCTCATACATGGCGAGCAGTAGGAACAGTTAACTTCTGACTCTGGGTGAATGAAGCTTGTAAGCATATTCAGTGCAGTCTCCTGGGATTTACCATATCACAGCTCAAGCTAGAGAGGACTTTGGGAGACCTCCAGTTCAACCTGCTGCTCAAGCAGGGTCATCTGTGAGGCCAGGCCAGGCTGTTCAGGGTTTTATCCAGTCCAGTCTCCAGAAGATGCTACAATCACACTGTGCAACCTGTGGCACTGACTGTCCCTGTGGGGGAAAAAGTTTTTCCTTATATGCAGTTTGAACATCTCATTTATGTTATGTAATTTATGCCTGTTGTTCCTCACCCTATTGCCATACACCATTACAAAGGAGTCTGGCTCCATCTTCTCAGGGCTGCCCATAGGTGTTGGGGAGCTGCTGTTGGGTTGCCCCCAAAGTTGCCTTTTTTCCAGGCAGAACAAGCCCTACTGCTACAGACTCACCTCAGTATTCAAGCCTCTGACTACCTTGCTAGTCCCTGCTAACTTCCTCCAACTGATGGATAGCTTTCCTGCACTGTAGTCACAAACCCGATGTAGTATCTACATGTGGTCTCCTGGGGCTGGGCAGGGTGAGATAATCACTCCCCTTCATCTCCTGGCTGTGCTCCTGTGGATAGGGCCCAGGATGCTGCTATGCAGGGGCTCACTGTGGGCTCATGTTCAGCTTACTATCCACTGAGACCCCTCACAGGCCTTTTCAACAGAGCTGCTCTCCAGCAATCAGTCTGGCAATCCCAGACTGTGTTCCAGTCTGGCAATCCCCTACACTGTTGCCTGTATGTTGCAAGGGGTTCTTCCTTTCTAGGTGCAGGAATTTACACTTGTCATTGTTAAATTCCATGAGATCTCTGCTGGTGCATTCCTCTTACCCATCTAGGTGCTTCTGAGTGGCAGCTGTGCCCTCAAATAGGACAGATTCCCCTAGTTTGGTGTCACCTGAACACTTAATCAGAGTACACTAACACGTCCTCCAGGTGACTGGCATGAGATTTTAAAGAGGAGAGGTCACAGATTAACTCATGTGGTGCTCCAGTTGTTACCGGCCTCTATGTATATTATGTCTGAGTAATCACAACCCTAAGCTGGACCATCCAGTCGGTTTTTTATTTATCTAGTTGCTCATCCGTTCAGTTTGTAACATCCTAACTTGAACATAAGAACACAGTGTCAAAAGGCTTGCTGAAGTCAAGGTTGGTGAAGACTGAGGCAAAGGCAGTGTTGTGTACCTCAGCCTTATCTGTGTCTATCACCACTGAATGACCAGCTTCACTTACCAAGGATCCAAGTTTTTCTTATACACATTTCTGCTACTAATGTTGCAGCAGAAGCATTTCTCATTTCTCTAGACACTGTCTGCATGGCTGAACTTCAGCCAAACTTTGGCTTTCCTAACACTATCTTATCCATGCCCAGGCAATGTTTCTGAAGTTCTCTGCTTCCTCCTGCGTACTGTTCTTTCAAATCACACTACTAGCAGTGAAACATGACTATGGGAAGATCCGAGCTAGCAGTGACTGCTGAGTCTTCCTGAAAGCCAGCCTTCCACTTGCTTCATACTTTTTTCTTTTCGTCTTTTTTAAACACCATGGAACAGTCCTGAAAGTTGATTACACACTGCTCCTGGGTTCTTTGGTCCCTCACTGTTGTTGACATCTTCAGCCCTATGAGCAATTTTAAAATTTTAAAAAAATTATGGTATTATGGTACTACTGGAGCTGAAACAGCTGCTTTGCAGTTTATCATCTAAAGTAAAACTTAGCATGAGCTCTCTGCAAAGGAAGACAGTAATGAGACTAGCAATGTGCTGTGACAATCATGACAAACATTCAGCAAGTCACTGAGTTTCTTTTACTGTACTCATATTGCCATTTCATTAACATTTCTGCTGAATGTTCCCTGGGGCAAGGATCATGCTTTTACCGTGATTGCACAATGATATGCTTTGACTGGTTATGAATCAGGATAAAGGTCACAACAGATGGTGTACACACATGGTAATACAAACACTACATGAGAATAAATCTCTTCCTTTTTCTACGTATCTTTTAGTTGTTGAATCTATCTTCTTGCAAAAGACCTCCCCAGTAGAAGACAACATGGGTTCAGTGGTAAAGGCTGACAGAAATAATCAAGTAACAATGGTCAGCAACATGGATGGTGGGACTGAGTGCACCCTCAGCAGGTTTGCTGTGTGGTGAGGTCACAGAATCATTCAGATTGAAAAAGACCTCCAAGATAATCAAGTCCAACCTTTGACCGATTACCACCTTGTCAACTAGACTGTGGCACAAGAGCCACATCCAGTTTTTTCTTGAACACCTCCAAGGGCAGCCCATTCCAATGTTTAACAACACATTCTGTGAAGAAATTCCTCCTCAGTAAGCTGGAGGGAAGGGATGCCATCTCAATGGATTTTGACAGGCTAGAGAGGTGGGACTGTGCACATCTCATTAAGTTCAACAAGGCCAAGTGCAAGGTCCTGCAGCTAGGCTGGGGCAATCTCAAGCACAGATACAGGCTGGGCAGAGAACGGACTTAAAGTAACCCTGAGGAGAATGATTTGGTTGGTGGATGAGAAGCTTGACATGACCTGGCAATGTGCACTTGCAGCCCATGAAGCCAACTGAACCCTGGGCTGCATCAAAAGCAGCATGGCCAGCAGGTCAAGGGAGGGGATTCTGCCCCTTGGCTCTGGTGAGAGCCCACCTGGAGTGCTGCATCCAGCTCTGGGGCCCCCAAAGTAATAAGGATGTGGGCCTGTTGGATCAAGTCCAGAGAAGAGCCACTAAGGTGGGCTGGAATGCCTCTCCTACCAACCAAGGCAGAGGGAGTTAGGTTTGTTCAGCCTGAAGCAGGGAAGGCTCTGGGGAGACCTCAAAGCAGCCTTCCACTACCTAAAGGGGATTACAAGAATGCTGGAGAGAACTTTTCACAAGGGCTTGTAGTGATAGGACAAGGAGGAACGGCCTTAAGCTGCAAGAGGGTAGGTTTATATTAGGTGTAAGGTAGAAATTCTTCCCTATGAGGGTGGTGAGGCACTGGAATTGGCTGTCCAGAGAAGCTGCGGACACCCCATCCCTGGAAGTGTTCAAGGCCAGATTGGATGGGGCTTTGAGCAGGTGTCCCTGCCCATGGCAGGGAGGGGGCTGGAACTAAATGATCTTTAAGGTCCCTTCCAGCCCAAACCACCCTAAGAACATGGTGAAGCACAATAGAAAATATGAGAATACAGAATATGAGCTCAAAGAAAATTAGCTTTATTACAAAGGTAGCAAAGAGAACAAAAACAAAGGATTTCAAAGGAACATCAAACAGCACTATCAATGGTAGATGGCCACAGGAATGAGATTTCAGAAAGTAGACTCCTGGTAGAAAAAGATGGAGCATACTAGTAAGTACTTAGGGTCCATACAGAGACTCTGTCTGTGATTTTTAGAAAGATGATTTTAAACATTTCATGCTGAATAAGTGCATTCACAACTGTCTGTATCAGTAAAGATACCTCAGTTGTCAAGGAGAAAGTGACACAATTACAGGTCAAACTACTGCCAATAACTGTGGCAAGAAGGGAAGTAGAGGGCTGTGGAGTCCACATCCCTATGCTTTAGGAGTATGTTCAAGGCTCTACAAAGCTGCATCGAGACAGAGAAGAGTCAATTAAGGACTCTCAGCAATGTATCAGTAGGGACTGAAAAACAAACCCTTTACTCACAGAAACCTGCATCGTTAGTTGTTAATCTCGCGTTCTCGATTTCTTGAGGGTCAGTATAGGCTCAGATTGTCTCAACATGAGTATCACGGCAGCAGCAGCTTTGTTTTTGCACGATTAAACGCGGTTTCCCGCTGGTCCCTCTCAGGGGCCGAAGGCAGCCCGGGCGGAGGGTGGGCACCCAGGGCGGCGGCAGGAGGCACCGCTGCGGCCCCGGCCCCGACAAGCCCCTCCCGGGG
>VXBX01006680.1:372779-382968 GCA_013400415.1 Scytalopus superciliaris
GCCCGCGCTGCCTGACAGCTGAAACAGCGGGCCCTGCTTTACCCAGGCTGAGAACAAGCCTTTTCCCACACTCGCACTGGTTTCAGGGTGGTGAGTGGAGCAGCCTGGGTGCATCCAGCCCCGCCCCAGGGGCCTTGCCCACACGAAGGGCTGATGTTTCAGAGCCAGGCAGCTCGCTACAATCGCAGTTACCGAGTCCCACCGCGGTAGGGCGAGGCCGTGCCCCGGGGGCGGCCCGGCCCGGCCCTCACAGCCCTCCCACGGGGCAGGGCCCTGTCCCACACAAAGGTATCCCGACAGATACGCTACATACACCGTCATAGACATCTATAGGTACACACATTAAAATAGTGACAACGCTTCCAGGCCTAAACCCCATCAAATCAACAAAATGAAAACACTGAAGAAAGTTACATATTTAACCCTTTATTGCACTTTGAACATATACACATGACATTTCTCACAATTATTTCAACACTGATGCTACACCTGTCATGTATAATGTTGCTTGAAGATGCAGCAGTTCACGTTCCTGTAGTTCAAGTTAGAACTAAAAATATTTACAAAATACATTTTCTTGCATAACATTCTAATTACCCTAAGTTTAAAAAGAACATGGTTTATGCAATATAAAAATCAAGAGGGTTGCATTGTTGGCCTGGCTTTATTTACAGACATTTTGGAAATAACTCTCTGCATACATATGATTTGATACTTCAAAAGTTCAAGCATTTTAATTTTTGTCCAACTAGGAATTCCCTTAGGTAAAAATGAGTATAGCTTGATTTTTGGTAGTGGGGAGGCTGCTACAGGGGTGGCTTCTGCTAGAAGCTTCCCCTATGTCTGATGGAGCCAATGCCAGCTGGCTCCAGGATGAGCTTTCTGCTGCTGGCCACGACTGAGCCAATTAGGAATGATAGTAATGCCTCCATGATAACATATTTAAGAATGGAAAGCAAGCTATTGTGCAGCTGAAAATTGCAGCAAGGGAAGAGGGGAGTGAGAACATGTGAACAACAATGTGGACACCAAGGCCAGTGCAGAAGAGGGAGGTGCTCCTGGCACTGAAGCTGAGGCCCCTGCAGCCCATGGAGGACCACGGGGGTGCAGAGATCCACCTGCAGCCCACTGGGGAGCCCACACTAGAGCAGGTGGATGCACAAAGGAGGCTGTGACCCCGTGGGAGGCCCATGATGGAGCAGGGTCCTGGCAGGGACCTGCAGCCCGTGGAGAGAGGAGCCCACGTTGGAGCAGGTTTTCCGTGATAGACCTGTGGGGAACTGATGCTGGAGCAGCTTGTTTGTGAAGGACCACACCCCATGGAGAAGTGACTCACAGGACAGCAGTTTTGTGAAGAACTCTTGCTGTGGGATGGGCTGATGCCTGAGAGGTTTGTGCAGGACTGTCTCCCGTGCGAGGGACCCAGGGGAGCAGGAGGACTCCTCTCCCTGACAGTGGCAGAAACAACAACCATATCCCCCATTCCCATCTCCCTGCACGGCTGAGGGGGAGGGTGTAGAACTTGGGAGAAAGAAGGGGTGGGGGAAGGTGTTTTTAAGATTATTTTACTTCTCACTCTTTTGCTCTGATCCTGTTAGTTATAAATTTAATACCCCTACTTTGAGTCTGTTATGCCTGTGATGGTGATCAGTAAGTGAGCACACCCAGCTCTTGTCTCAACTCATGAAGCACTGTTACACTTTTTTTTTTTTTCCCCTTTCCTCTGTCCAATTGCAGAGGGGAGGGAGTGGCTTTAGTGGGTATCTGGTGTCCAGCTAGGATCAACTCACTACACCCATGTATTCAAAAGTAAAGCAATCCTGCTTGTATTTCCAATTAAAACCAAGCTATTATTGATATAGCATATAATTACTTTTCAGTATTTTGAAGCATGTGGATACACATAGATAGATTAATTTATAGCAAAACCTATGTTACAATACAGGTGGTCAAACTGACAGGGGGAAATAGTAATTTCAAAACAGAGACCTGCATACATTTAAAAAAGTGTACTTAAATGTCTTTTTAATTCCAGTTTTAGCATTAGTAACATTAAAGTGTTGTTGTGTAGAAATTTCACTGATCTTTTATGGCTTAATGGTATTTGTACAAATACTGCAGCACTAAAATACATTTTATACAGTTGATGTTGCTCAGAACGCACTTGCAATTGACGAGGAAGAATTTAGAATAAATGCTGTAAAAGCATCGGGCCCAGACAAGCTTGATGGTAAACTGCCTGTCATTTAACAAATAGCTTCAGTGCATATTCATATGAAAATACTGACTTCAATGGAAGACAAATTTACACGTACTAACGAGCAACAAATTTCTTTATACTTTCATACTCAACAACACAAAGTCTAACTTAGATTTCAAGCTGAAAGACCAGTCATTGTTGCATATTCAAGATCTACTTCTAGTTTTTACTACTTTGGCTCTACGTGTGATTAAAAATTAATGTTGTAGAACGCAAAAGAGTAAAATGCAGAAATGTGCAAACGTCAAAGATTTTGTTTAACAACAGAAACAACACAAGTTCAACCCAATTTTGTTCTTGTGCTGTATTATTTTGCCTAGGCTTTCTCCAGACCTTAATTAAATTTTAATGCACTAACCACAATGACCTTAAAACTCCAAGTATTTTAACTTTCCTAGGTTTCTGTGAACCATCAGAATGTAAATGAATCAATACAAAAAACAATTACTGAAAAAACATACATGGAACCGAAGAACTGCATCACAGCTTCACTCCAGACAAAGCTCTACAGCAATTATCTTCAAAATGTACCTGACTTGCCTTTGAAAAATAAGTTACTTAAGTATGTGATACAGTCCACATACTTACCTGTTACAGAGTTTGGTCACATTCATACATGTCTACGCAAAAGTAGACATTTAAAGTACTTCTGCAAGAGACTGGTGACTCTTAAAGTCAACTTCAAAAGGAAAATTATTCAAGAAATAAAGTGTATTTTCTTTTGAAAATTGTTTTCCATCTTACAACATTACTACTTTTAGCATATCTTTGGGGAAAAAGCGGGGAAAAGACAGAGCACGTTGTCCAAAAATACAGTAGCAAGTTGGAAGCAGATGTTCCTGCAGAAAATGGAAGTTTCCAACATCCAGTTTAGTAGCAAAAATACTTATTCCCTTTCAGCTCTTAGTGTATTTCTGATGGTGAGCTCCATTTTATTTTTAAACTGCTTGTATGTCTTTGTTATAGGGAGCTCTAAGCAATTAAGCACTCTGTTTCCAATGGGATACCTTATACGCAAAAATTTAATAGTAGGTTCAGGATCAAAACCAATGGATGGTATAAAAGAGGAGCCTGTTATGAACAGCAGAATATCCTCCAGTGTCACTGCAGACTCACCACCTAAAAAAAACAGGATTAGGTTTTATCACTGATTGTCTATTACACATAAACCACCATCCTGCATGCTAAGTGTTAGAGGCAGAAAAGCCACAAGAAATGAGATCAATATGACAAATAAATATGCAGTTATATGGTTAAATAAGAAAAGACTGAGCAAGCAAATTCACTTGGCTTAGTTCCGAAAAATCTTAAGGTAATAGAAAAAACTATTCTGCAAGAAAAAGATAGTAAACAGTGGTCTTTAAGACTTTAAACAACTATCTAACAGAGGATTTTACTATATCATTTAGATTGTGTTTTGGTTTCTTTTTTAACACACAGGAATTCTAGTTCCTGTCTTTCAAATATTTACTCCTCTAAAGTTTGATTATAATTGGACAACAGTTTCAGAAATTCTAGTTAGTTTGAAAGACGGGGAAGAAGAAAAATTAGGAACTGAACCTGACTGGAAAACCTTGATTTATTTATGCCACTGAACTCTGTAAATCAAACCCTGTATATACACCACCAGCTAAATACCCGGAACAGGGAAGGGGGAAACAAAACAAAAATAGAACTACTTACTTTCCACATCTTTCAAATATCCCATCCAAAAATCAACACCTTCATTTTCACATACTGAGGAATGGATTGTAAAGAGATCACAAATAGTTTCTGCTGAAAGTCTTTCGGGTTTGTGGCACAATATGCTAGAGAATGCAACTGGATGCATCTGCATTTTCTCTAGAACACCAAGAGTTTTCAAACCTTGCCTAAAACTAGGAGGGGAAAAAAAAAAGTGACCAACCATAGATTTCTCCATTTTATAAAGCTGCAAGACTGGACACAATAAATCTTCCCCATCTTCAGTCTCCAAGTCTTTCCAGTAAGTACCATTTTATCTTGGAAAATGCATTAAACTCTCATTTTAACAATCTAAGTGTTTCTATTAAGCTTTTTGGGCAGATGAAAGAAATATCAGTGATATGCAGAAATTAGCTAGATTTCCTGGTACAAACAACTGTAGATTGAAAAAATTTTACTAAGTACTGTGTACTGGACAAGAATATTTCAAGCAACTGGCTTTGCAATTTGGCCATCATGTTAAATCATGATTAAAACTTCACTTAAGGTGCTTGCTCATAATTTTTTACATACTGATAGGCTGAATCAATAAAATTCAGAATAAACACGGTGAAAGTGTACCGTCAGGGGTGGAGAATATTTAACAGCTAAAATAACCAACCCTTTAGTTACTCTCAGTCCTGACAGTGACAAGCAAATTCTTGTTCTGCTCACTTAAGCACATTAAACCACATCTCCAAAAATCCACAAAACCACATTACCCCATAAACAAACAGGTTATTACTTTTACTTTTTTAATTGACATATGATATAGGTTGTTCAAATATACCAGAGGGCTTTGACTGAAAGACTAAATCCTCTGAACTTTGTTAAAAAAAATTCTCAGATTCAAAATTAGTTTTCATAGCTCTTGGAGATTCAGTTGATTCTAACTTGTCAAAGCTAACACTATACCCTGTGTTAAGTATAAATCCAGCTATACCTGTTAGAAAAATTAGCATCCAATGGCTCTTTACTGAGCAGATGAAGAATTGGAAGTAAGGTCACAGACCAAAGAATAGTCAATAGCTGCAGGTTTTCCAGCTAATGAGGTCCTCACTACCTCACAGAAACATCAATGCAATACTTATGTCCTAAGCAGGTCAATTTGCACTTGTCAACATTACTGCCCTACTAATGGCACTCTCAAACTCCCTCATTAGAACTCTGGGAAACTTGTTTAAATTTAAAATATATGTTTAACATTTCTAAAATTTAAAGATGCTAAATTCAAGCAATTTGGAATTAAGAAATTAAGAATTTTTGGAGTCTTTGTGATGCTTTAAAAACTTAGAAGTTTTAAAAAAAGTTTAAAAACTGTGAATCTGCCCTCTTCACAAGGTCGGAAAAGGAATGTGACCAAGAAGTAGAACAGAGCAGATATGTAGAGAAATAATTTCAGCTTTTCAGTTTAAATAACTAGTTAACGGTTGCTAATTAACCCACTGAAAATTACAGCACCCTTCATTGGTTTAAATGGAGAATAATAAGAACATGAAGAAAGTTAGTTTTAGGAACGTATTATTTAGTATTTCAGTGAGGAAAAAAACCCAAGTAGTATGAAAACTCAAAGAAAACCAACCTTTCTAAGGGTGAAGCAATTCTCTTGATTACATGATGAAACAGTATGTCATTCACCAGCATGTTCTTATCACACAAAGCTGTTATAGGTCTTAAACATCCAGCAGCAGCAAGGAATTCATAGCAGTCATGTATTGTAGCCTGCAGGCTGGACAGACTATCTGCATATTTTATCTATATGAAAAGATAAAAGTCAGGAATTTGTTTACTACATGCACGCATATACATGAAAAATAAGCTTCTTAATTTCAACCAAAGTTCTATTCAGTAAGTCTTCATCTCTCAATACAGTCTCAAACAAGAAATAAAACTAAACTTATTACATATTACCGTTTTTATTGTTTGTGCTACATCAACATCAGCAACATCTTCCAAAGTTGGCTTCACATTCTCTGGACCATAGACAAGACAATTGAATAGCACTTTGGAAAAGAAACCAGGAGATGGACCACCATGAACCAGAGAAACCGCAGTCATTTTACCAGCTTCAAAATAAAGATTTTCTTTTACAGCTGCAAACAGAAAAATATATTTACTATTTATGCATAGAAATGTGATTCTCACTTTTTAAAAGAAAGTGTCATAATGCAGTTTCTTCTTATTTTAGGAGAGGCAGCAACTGAGGTTTGCCATCTCCTGATAGCTGAAAGAATAAGAGCACATTTTTATATAGGAGTACCATATTCTTTTACTCCAATTCTTCAGCCACTATTGAAGGTTTGGGAGATGTAACTTCCTCTTCCACTTTGTACCCAATGCACATTTAATTCTGAAGCATAAGAACTCATAGAAGGTAACTTGGGGTCTTTAGGGAGGATGCTATAAGAGATGCTATAATGTCTTAGAAATTTGAGAAAAGGAAAGTAAGTAGCAGAGAAAGTGAGTCAGGAAGAAAGAAATTCACTTGAAGAGAACAAAGAAGTTAATTAAGAAGTTCTAAGTCTAACTATTTGCTGTATTTTTACCTTGGTTGTCATCAACTTTTCCAACTAAATGAATTTTTTTTTGTTATTACAAATCCACACCCCAATACTCTTTAGAATTGAAACAAACAATAAACCCAAACGATTTCTGTCCATCAAGACTATACTTGTGAACCAACACTCATGCTGGCTGAAGAGTAAAAAATGTTTAAAGTTCCGTAGTTTGTGATGTATTTTTGAACAAAGCATTTAATTACCATGAAAATCAAGGGACAAATTCTTTGCAGAAGAGCCCTCAAACAATGATGAATTCTGAAGGTGAAGCATTAATAATTGGAAGAATCGGTGTCTTGATGCAGCAGAAGTATCAGTCTTTGATCTATTTTTGCAGTTTGTGAAATTTATTTCAATGGTGTTTGTAGGACTGAAGTTGCGCTGTCTAAATCCTTTTAAAGCACTATTCCAGATATTTTCTGTGTTGATGTTAAGCCTTGTTGTTTTTGTATTAACTTGTACCTTTAACTCCTTCAGTATATTACAAACTTCCCTTCTTCGCTCTTTTAAATGCCTACAAGAAAATTACATGTATTTTCAGATGAAATCTCTGATTCATAATTAGGAACAGTTATACAGGAAACATTCTAACAATCTATAAAGAAGGACACCTCTTTAAACACTGTGGTACATTCAGGGATTTCCTAAATTATATCAGTAAAATATTTAGCATAAATTTTTCAAATTTTAACTCTGTAGTGGCAAATTTTAAGCAATGTCTAAGGACAAAATGAGGCAGAAATAATTACCCTGGCATAAAATAGAGATTTACATAATTCAGTGACACCAAACACAGTACCAAATAATTCTCACACCATAAATCTACATTTGAACAATGAAACAAGTGAGAAATTGGAGAGTTTACTACTTTTTAGTATTAGAGACATTTTGCAACCAAACTGGAATAATGTTTGTCACTATAATCAAAAATAGATTTGAGTAGAAAGAAAATGTGGTATTCATTTAAAAAAAGACCTCTTCTTTGTTTTCTAACTTCCAACCAAAACTATTTCAAATACCCTATCTACTGGAAGTAACTAATTCCCTCATCAGGATTTTTAGCACATAAAGTAGAATTTGTAAGTTAACTACTCACAGCAAGATGAAGAATTTTACATCCTTAAAATGAGTATTTTATATTAAAACGTGGTTTTAGCATTGTTTTTAGTACAGTCACGAACTATTCCTACGGTACAAGTGCAAAAATCTTGAACATTCTAATGTCTAATTAGAAGATAGTAATTAGGATTCTTTTTATTCCCTATTTTCAAAGGAATAGTTAGCCATACTTTGGTAAGGACAAATATACAATTCTAAGTTTTGACCCCCTCACTACCTAACCTAAAAATTCTCAATAGTTATGCTTCTTTTCTCCTTGCACCCCTCTAGCATTTATAAACAAGCCTTTGTCAAGCTATGACTCCAGGTTTTCAGTGTACTTATTTCATTTTTCCAGTGACTACACACACACACACGTACATATATATGCATATCACAGCTGGTACAATCCAGGCCAGAAGATTCCTAAAAGATATGGATGACAACTTTATGGAACAGGTCCTAAGAGAACCGACTTGGAAAGATGCCCTCCTTGATCTGCTGATTGTTAACAGACTGAATCTCATGAGCAAAGTGGAGACTGGTGGTGGCTGTCTTGGCCACAGCGACCATGAAATGACTGAGTTTAAAATCTCTGCTGACAGGAGGAAAAGTGTGAGCAAAACCTCAGCTCTGGACATGAGGAGAGCAGACTTCAGGTTGCTCAGGGAATTAGTAAGTAAGGTCCCCCAGAACACTGGTGCTGGGGTCCATCAGCGCTGGGCAATTTTCAAACATCACCTCCTAAGGGCACAGGAGCAGAGAATTCCCAAATGTCGGAAGTCAAAGAGGTGAGGCGAGCTTTGCTGAAAAGGAATCTTCTTTTGGGAATAAGGCAAACAAGGAAGGTGTATGCCCAGTGAAAGCAAGGTCAGGTGACACAAGAATACAAAGATGCTCCTTGTAGGGAGAAAATTTGTGTGGCCAAAGCTCAGCTGGAAAGCAGTGTGGGGGACAATAAAGTTTTTTCAAATACATTAATATCAGTAGGCAGTATAGAAATATTGGCCCATTACAGGATGAGGATGGTCACCTCACAAACATGGACAAGGCAGAGGTGTTGAACACTTTCTTTGCCTCTCCCTTCAACATGGATGACGGACCAAGAGGGTTTCAGTGCCCAAAACTGGAGGACCACGACTGTGAGAATGATCAACTCCCAGCCACCACTGAAACTGTGCAGGAACTACTGCTCCAGCTGGATCCCTACAAATTTATGGGGCCTGATGGGATTCATCCCAGAATCCTCAAGGAGCTGGCTGATGTCATCACAAAACATCTATTGATTTTTGAGTTGTCTTAGGAATCCACAGAGGTCCCAGCTAACTGGAAGATAGTGAACCTTTTCCTGATTTGCAAGAAGGACAAGAAGGAGGACACCAGAAACTACAGATCTGTCAGTGTCACTTCAGTGCCTGGTAAAGTTATGGAGAAGACTCTTCTGGGACATGTTGAAAACCACCTGAAAGACAATGCAGTTATTGGTCACAGCCAGCACGGCTTCAGGAGAGGAAAGTTCTGCTTATCAAACCTGATATTCTTTTATGACAAGATAACCTGCTTAGTTGATCAAGGGAAGGCAGTCGATGTAATCTTTTTGGATTTCAGTAAAGCTTTTTATACGTTCTCTCACAGGATCCTTCTGGACAAACCGTCCAACACACAGATGGATAAACACATCATGTGGCGGGTGAGCAATTGGCTCATGGGTCAAGGACAGAGGGTAATAGTGAATGGGGTGCCCTGGTGACCTGTCACTAGTGGGGTTCCACAGGGCTCCATCTTAGGCCCTGTGCTCTTCAACATCTTCATAAATGACTTGGATGCAGGACTGGAAAGGATACCGAGCAAGTTTGCAGATGGCACTAAACTGGGAGGAGCTGCTGACTCCCTCAAAGGCAGGGAGGCCCTGCAGAGAAACCTCAACAAATTAGAGGACTGGGTGATCACCAACCATATGAAGTTCAACAAGGGAAAGTGCCGGGTTGTTCTGTCCCTGGGATGGGGCAACTCTGGATGTTTGTACAGACAATGAGATGGTGGAAAGCAATGTCATGGAACGGGATCTGGGGGGGTCTGGTTGATGACAAGTTGAATGTGAGTCAGCAGTGCCCTGGCAGCCAGGAGGGCCAACCCTGTCCTGGGGGGGCATCAGGCACAGCATGGCCAGCCAATCAAGAGAGGGGATTGTCCTGCTCTGCTCTGTACTGGGGTGGCCTCACCTTGAATATTGTGGGCAGTTTTAGGCAGTGCAATGTGAGGAAGATATTAAGCTCTTTGAGAGCATCCAAAGGAGAGCAATGAGGATGGTGAAGGGTCTTGAGGGGAACTTTAGGAGAAGAGGCTGAGGTCACTTGGTCTGTTCAGCCTCGAGAAGAGAAGACTGAGGGAAGACCTCATTGCTGTTACAACTTCCTTGTGAGGGGAAGAGAAGGGGCAGGCACTGATCTCTTCTCTGTGGTGACCAGTGACAGGACCTGAGGGAATGGCCTGAAGTTGTGTCAGAGGAGGTTGAGGTTGGATAGTAGAAAAAGGTTCTTCACCCAGAGGG